>QGSO01002528.1:20556-76233 GCA_011037825.1 Carya cathayensis | reverse complement strand
TTGGAAGTTCGCAGCATGAGGAAGTGATATCTTCAATTCTTGATATTCGAGTAGTTGATTTTGAAGAATTGAAGACTCTTCAGAGAAAAGATCCGAAGCTGTTGGACATTAGAAAAAGGGTCAGAAAATCTAGAGGGCCGTTGCACTACAGTTTGGATAAAGACGGGATTCTTCATTTCCGAGATCGTAGAGTAATTCCTAAGGACTCAGAATTTAAGGAGCGATTTATGGCGGAGGCTCACGCGGCTCCCTATTCCGTTCATCTGGGTAGCACCAAAATGTATCGAGACTTAAGGAAAAATTATTGGTGGGAAGGAATGAAGAGGGATATTGCCTTGTATATTGAGACGTGTGGCACTTGCCGTCAAGTCAAGGTCGAGCATCAAAGACCAGCAGGTTTGCTCCAGCCTCTCCCTGTGCCTGAATGGAAGTGGGATGACGTCACTATGGACTTTGTAGTGGGCTTGCCGAGGACTCCCAGTGGAAAGAACTCAGTTTGGGTGATTGTTGATCGACTGACTAAGTGTGCTCATTTCTTACCGGTCAATAATGCGGATTCTCTGGGAAAATTGAACCGCTTGTATGTAAAGGAAATAGTGAGACTACATGGGATACCCAAGAGCATTGTGTCGGACAAAGATCCAAGATTCACCTCCCATTTTTGGAAGAGTTTACAGGCGGCTTTAGGTACTAAATTAAAGTTTAGTACTGCTTATCATCCCCAGACAGACGGCCAATCAGAGCGCACGATTCAAAATCTTGAAGATATGTTGCGAGCGTGTGCTTTAGAATTTCAAGGAAGTTGGGAGAATCACGTGCCACTCATAGAATTCGCTTATAATAACAGCTTCCATGCATCCATCCAAATGGCTCCTTATGATGCTCTGTATGGTAGAAAATGCAGATCACCCTTATGTTGGGATGAAGTCGGGGAGAAGAAAATAATTGGACCCGAGATAATACAGGAAATGCAAAATCAGATTCAGATTATAAGAGATAACATGGCTGCAACACAAAGTCGTCAAAAGAGTTACGCGGATACCAGGAGGAGAGAATTGTCTTTCGAACAAGGCGATTGGGTTTATCTTAAGGTCTCTCCCATGAAAGGAGTCAAGCGTTTTGGGAAGAAGAGGAAGCTGGATCCGAGATATGTTGGACCTTTTCAGATTTTGGAGAAGGTAGGGTCCGTCGCTTACAGAGTTGCTTTGCCAGAATATTTTGGAGATATACACAATGTCTTCCATGTATCGTCTTTAAAGAAGAGTTTTGGACAACAAGAGCCACGCTTTGTCGACCCAGAGAATATTCAGTTGCAACCGGACTTTACTTACGAGGTGGTTCCATCGCAGATCATGGATTGGAAGGAGCAACAGTTAAGGTCTAAAACGATATATCTGGTTAAGGTGGCCTGGGGAGATCCGTTAGCTCAAGATTTCTCCTGGGAGCGAGTGGTGGACATGAGGGAGCAGTACCCCTACTTGTTCGAGTGATGACGGTACGTTTCTTAATCTTGGTTGCAGTTGGTTTTATGTGGAATTGTATGGCTTGTTTCAAGTTGGTGTTCGATCCTACAAATTTCGAGGACGAAATTTGTTTTAAGGGGGGGAGGATGTGATGACCAGCTTTTATGAAGGAATATTTTAATTTAATTAAATATTTTATAGTGCTTTTATTTTAAAATTATCGAGTTTTAAATGGTTTTTATTGGCGGTTGAATTTAAATTGCTGTTTAATTGTTTTTGGCTTGTTTTTGGTTTTAAAAAAATTTAATAGTTGGTTTTTACTAGTTATTTATTTTATTTTCGCTTAGCGATGTGTTTAAAATATTTTCTTGGTGTTTATTTATTTATTTGATGTAGTGTTTAAATTATTTTAATCGTTTTATGTTTTTATATCGTTTCCGGCTGATCAGTCTTTGGACTTCCGACGTGAGGGCTGGACCTCATTTGTTTTCTTCCATCTTTTCTTTTCCTCTTCTTTTTCTTTTTTCTCTTTTTTCTTTTTTCCCTTTTTTTTTCCTCTTTCCCGTTCGGCTCTCTCTCCCCGCGTCTCTCCTTCTCTCTCTCTCCTCACCCACGCCGAAGCCACCCACCGCCCAGGCCCACCGTTCGTCGGCGTCGTGGCCGGCACCGCCCCTACCGGTCGACTCCCCTCCGGCCGGTGATCATCCCCTCCGATTCCCAGCCCCAACCGGCCGGCCGTTTGGCCGGAAAGCACCCAACAAGCCGCACGGCTTTTAGCTCGATCCACCGCCGTCGCTCCACCTCCGGCCACCACCTCTTCACCACTTCATCACCGACCTCTTGCCGACCTAACCCACCCATCCCCGGCCTCAAACGGTCACCAGAGCGGCTCCCACGAGTTCAACTCCGATTTGCCCTTTTTCCGCTTCTACCGGCGTTTTCGCCGCCACCCACGGCCAAAACTCACTTCCACTAGCTTCATAAACATCCCTAGACCATTCCCTATCAATTTGGTGTCTTGGTTTGTCCCCGGTCAAAAGTGAGTATTTTGCGACCCACGGGAACAGTGCATTTGCACTGTTACGTTGCTTTCGCATCGCCGTTTGCTTCGCGCCGAACCTTCTAAAAATCCTATATAGTGCCGTAAGTATTTTCTAAACTCTACTTTTAGATTTAAATGTATTTTACTCTTGCAATAATTTAATTGGTTGGTTCGCTGATTCCGGACTGAGTCCGAGGAGTTCGGGGGTCGGATGGATGGAGGACGGAGTTGCTTGATTTGTTGTGCTATGGTTGATTTTATTTGTCGAGCATTGAAATTGGCATTTACATGATACATGCACATGTATTTTATTTTAATTGAGATAATCCTGTTTTATTGGCGTAAATGGTTTTTGGGAGTGTGCGTTTCACGAGCCCAAGCCGGGATGGGTTATTATCTCGGTGGAGCTCCTCTGGTCACTCGGGAGTGGATAATACTGAGTGATATCCCCTGGGTTGTCGCTGGGCGACGACCGGATCGCACGATATGGTAACGCTGTCGTGTCGACTCCGTGGTCCTTTTAGTGGCGGGGACTAGAGGATGGCCTGGCCAGGTACGCGCGAGGTGGAGGCGCGAGTCTGGGCATCACTCGTGTAGGTGTCACACGCGTAGACGTTACCTGCGGTGTGGCACAGAGCCAGAGTGTGCGGATGATCCTTAGGGGAGATCATAGTGCATGCATAATCGGTTGGTTTTTACGGTTTTCGGATATGGGCCATTTTCTGGGAAAATGGCGATGGTCTTGTGATCCATTTTCTGGGAAAATGGTGGTTTGGGCCATTATCTGGGATAATGGCGAGACTTGGTTTTAAAGGTTATGTTTTTAAGCCAAATGGGTTTTTGGCGTGCGTGGAAAATATGATTAGTGAGTTTTGGTGCATTGGCATTCATTCATGCTTGTTGTTTGAGTTTAATATGTTTTTATCTAGTGGTGTTTTGGATTTTACTTACCTGCGGCACCATTTTTGGTACTGTAGATTTTGATGCAGTGTTCGAGGAGGAGGAGGAGGCTGAGCCCGAGGATGCGGCTCCGCCGGAGATCTGAGTTGGTGTTCATGCTTTATATTTGGTTTTGAAACAATATTTATATCTTGTAATATTTTAGTATGTACCTTTGAACCGTTTTGTATTTTATTTAAGAAAAAAATTCTGGTACTTAGTATTTTTGGCTTTGCTATCCCCTGCATATCTCCTTGTGCACATTTGTCGCTTGCACACACTTAGCACTCGTCGATAGGGTGGTGACCCGTGTTGTCACCATCCGGACGTCTCAATTTCCCCGTGTTGGCACGTGGGGATTTGGGGGCGTCACACTTAGATTTAATTAGAAGATTAGTCTTGATCTAACACTTGTCAATACAGGCATAGGCATGTCAATGCCCAAGTCACCGCCAATCAGCACCCAGGTGCACTATCATGTGCATTGCATAAAATTGACAAGGTTATATTATATGCAAACTCTAAAAATGACAAACAATTCTCCTAAGTTTTTAAATTCTTATGAACAACAGTGCATAAGGGCTGACTATTAGAAACAATACTCCTAGGTACACCATGAAATTGCATTATCACCCTGAATAATAAGTTAGCTATGTTTGTGGTATCATCATTTTTATGACATGGAATGAAATGTGACATTTTACTAAATCTATGCACCACCACAAAAATAGAATCTCTACCCCCTTTTGTCCTAGGCAGCTCCAAAACAAAGTCTATAGATATGTCTACCAATGTCTTACTAGGAATGGGTAAGGGTGTATACAACCTTTGTGGCAAAAACTTAAATTTGGCCTTTCTACATGTAATGCACCTTTCACAAGTGCGATTGATGACTCGTTTCATCTTAGGCCAAAAGAAATATTCATGCAAAATGTCCAAGGTTTTCTTGACACCAAAATGACCACTCCAATTATGTGCAAAGTCAATGAAAGGCAAATGATACTTCCACAAATGTTCATGCAAGAAGTCAATGAATGGCAAATGATACTCCGACAAACGATTATGCAACACGTCTAAAATCTTTTTTACACCAAAATGATCCATCAAACCACATCTATGCACAAGCAAATCACGAATAAGACTAGTAGGCTCATAAAATCTATTCTTTTTAAACAAATACCAATTTAGTATATAGCACTTACCAAATGATGCTTTGTCCCATACTCCATACATACTAGCAAAGTCATCATCATTAGCATGGAATTTCTTATCATATTCAAATCTCAATAGCTTTGTATCTAAAATGAAGACAATGACATACCTTCTTGATAATGCATCAATCACAAGATTTTCCTTACCATGCTTGTATTTGATTAAATGAGGAAAAGTCTCAATACATTCCTCCCACTTAGCATGCATTCTAGTCACCAACTTACCTTGTTCCTTCAAGTGTGTCGAGGACTCATGTTCTTCAAAGAGAGGTCGGTTAGTAATTGTCGCACCCGGCACAAAATTAATGTAATGCTCTATCTCTCTAATATGTGGCAATCCACTAAACGCACGAGTAGGAATCATGATCTCTTAGCCCTGCAACAAAAAAACAACAACACTAGGCAAAGAGTCATTAAATTCGTTAGTATGAAACCTCGCCTTAGCATAAAAACTCACTTCGCTTTTTGTTTTTCTCTCACTTTCTTCACTCTTGCTTTTCTTTTCACCCTCTTTTTTTCTTGAGGTTTCAACCTCACTCTCATTTCTGTTCTCTCTCATATTTCTCTCTCTCATTTTCTGCCTCAATATTTCTTTCTTTTTCAATCTCACTCCCACTCTTTCTTTTTCGCTCAACCTCACTTTTACTCTCTCTCTTTTGATCAATCTCAGTTTCTCTCTTTCTTTTTTGATTAACTTCACTTTTACTCTTTCTTTTTTATGTGAACCCCAATCGACTCGCTTTGAGACCCAACAACAATATTGGAAAAACAAACCCAAGAAAGCCAAACTCAAGTCTATGGACAGAGAATCTAGACCCATTGAGATCCCGTTTCAAGAACCTAGATTATATTAAAATCTAAACTCGTTGAGTAACCCATTTCAAGAACACGGATTACAAAAGAGGAACGCCACAAAGGTTGTGATTTATCTTTGATAAGTTCAAACGTTCAATCAAGAACAAGAGCAGATAAACTCAACTCCCAATGAATAAAATTCATCAATTTCAATAATGTCTAATCTTTCTCAAATGAGGCTACAAGAAGTTTTAAATAAACAATCCCTAAAAACCCTAGAGAATAGTGCGGCGGCACTGTAGCGTGAACAGTACCGCGCTACAGTACTTCTAAAATTCTAGTTCAAATAAAATAATAACTTTCCAAATAAGCCATTGACCAAAATGCAAGGCCTTCCCAAAAACCCTAGTTCATTAGAAATAAGACATATGTGTGGGCTGACATCCTCAAGCCCACTTATTCTAAACTAATAAAATAAGCTATTTTAATGAAATAAATAAGTCCCTTCAATAACATTAGACTCAATTCGTGTCTTCCTTAGCGTATCACATGGTTGAAAACTGGATCTCCTCCTCTCAAGCCCATCTTGAATTGGGCTCTTGTTAAACACGTCTCAAGTGGATTTCACCCATCCTTGCATAGCTTCCTTGATCTTCCTTGCTCTTGATCATGTAATTGCCCATCTGAAACTTGCAAAAGATCTTTACGACTTGGTCCACCTTGGGGCCCATCATTCCCCCTCTCCTCAAATGGATTAAACCTCGAATCTCCACCTGGATCAAAGGGAAAAAAGATCATAAACATTGAAAGTAGTAGAAATATGGTACTTACCTAGAAGATCCACTAGATGTAAAGTATCATTAATTTTCTCAAGAATTTGAAAAGGCCTATCTAAGCTAATCCTGTCATCAACAAGCAAAAGTATCAGAGTTAAAGGAGTAAGTGGATTAAAACAATAAACAACTTCAAAAGGAGAATGTAGTATGCAAGGTCCTATTATATGCAAACTCTAAAAATGACAAACAATCCTCCTAAGTTTTTAAATTCTTATGAACAACAGTGCATAAGGGCTGAGTATTAGAAACAATACTCCTAGGTATACCATGAAGTCACATTATCACCCTGAATAATAAGTTAGCTATGTTTGTGGCATCATCATTTTTATGACATGGAATGAAATGTGACATTGTACTAAATCTATGCAAAACCACAAAAACAGAATCTCTACCCCCTTTTGTCCTAGGTAGACCCAAAACAAAGTCTATAGATATGTCTACCAATGTCTTACTAGGAACGAGTAAGGGTGTATACAACCTTTGTGGCAAAAACTTAAATTTGGCCTTTTTACATGTAATGCACCTTTCACAAGTGCGATTGACGACTCGTTTCATCTTAGGCCAAAAGAAATATTCATGCAAAATGTCCAAGGTTTTCTTGACACCAAAATGACCACTCTAATTATGTGCAAACTTAATGAAAGGCAAATGATACTTCCACAAATGTTCATGCAAGAAGTCAATGAATGGCAAATGATACTCCGACAATTGATTATGCAACATGTCTAAAATCTTTTTACACCAAAATGATCCACCAAACCACATCTATGCACAAGCAAATCACGAATAAGACTAGTAGGCTCATAAAATCTTTTCTTTTTAAACAAATACCAATCTAGTATATAGCACTTACCAAATAATGCTTTCTCACATACTCCCATACTAGCAAAGTCATCATCATTAGCATGGAATTTCTTATCATATTCAAATCTCAATAGCTTTGCATCGAAAATGAAGACAATGACAGACATTCTTGATAATGTATCAACCACAAGATTTTCCTTACCATGCTTATATTTGATTACATAAGGAAAAGTCTCAATACATTCCTCCCACTTAGCATGCATTCTAGTCACCAACTTACCTTGTTCCTTCAAGTGTATCAAGGACTCATGTTCTTCAAAGAGAGGTCGGTTAGTAATTGTTGCACTCGGCACAAAATCAATGTAATGCTCTCTCTCTAATAGGTGGCAATCCACTAAACACACCAATAAGAATCATGATCTCATAGCCCTGCAACAAAGAAATAACAACACTAGGCAAAGAGTCATTAAATTCGTTAGTATAAAACCTCGCCTTAGCATAAAAACTCACTTCTCTTTTTGTTTTTCTCTCACTTTCTTCACTCTTGTTTTTCTCTCACTTTCTCTTTTTGTTTGCCACCCCCGTCGGTGTCGAGTCACTATTATGAGACATAGTACGCTCTGCATAAAAAAGAATGTTAGTGGAAAAAAAGACCTCACACACTCTCCCTTACGTGTTTATACTCGAATAATGTCACTCCACTCGTGTTTCACTCTTAATTGGCTTTTTCTTAATAATGATCTCACACTCTCTTGCCCTTTACCTCAAGAGTTTTCCCCCTCAAGTTCTTTTAGAACTAATTGAACTAAATCAAGACAATACAATCTTGTTTTATTCCAACTAGTAAGGTCCAAGAAAACAAGAACAAGAGAAACACAGAAAGAACAAAAATGATATGAGACTCAAGGAATTTATACAATGGAAAGAGTAATTACAAAATAAAATACCAACTAGAAAGATGTATTCAGCCCCTTTGATGTTAAAGTTCAATCAATTTTTTTTCTTTTTTATTTTCGATTTTTTTTCAATTTTTTTTCCTTTCTTTTCTTTTCTTTTATTTTGTTTTCTTTTCCTTTCTTTTCTTTTCTCAACAATTCAACCAAAAATAGAAATATTCAATTGTGATAATCAAACAATTGAATTCAAACACATAAAAATTGACAAGGAAATAGAAGGGAATCAATGAAACCCTAGAAATTCCAAATCCTAGATGGTGCAAATTTTGGCAGCCTTAGCAAAAACGAATTTTTACGCTTTTTTTTTTCCTTTTTGGCAACCCTAGAACAATGAAGCACTAGAATTAAAGATGTAATAAATAAAAGATAGAAATAGACCTGATTGGAAACCTTGCTCTAAATACCAAATGATGTGAACCCCAATTGACTCGCTTTGAGACCCAACAACAATATTGGAAAAAACAAACCCAAGAAAGCCAAACTCAAGTCAATGGATGGAGAATCTAGACCCGATGAGAAATCGTTTCAAGAACCTAGATAATATGAAAATCTAGACCCGTTGAAGAACCCGTCTCAAGAACCTATTATAAAGGAGGAACGCCACCAAGATTGTGATTTACCTTTGATAAGTTCAAATGTTCAATCAAGAACAAGGAGATAAACTCAACTCACAATAAATAAAATTCATTAATTTCAATAATGTCTTACCTGCTCAAATGAGGCTACAATTGGGTAAAAGAAGCAATCCCCCCAAAACCCTAAGTGAGCCGCGTACTGTAGCATGAACAGTGCCTCGCTACAGTAACTTCTAAAACCCTAGTTCACATAAAATAATAACTTTCCAAATAAGCCATTGGCCAAAATACAAGGCCTTCCCAAAAATCCTAGTTCATTAGAAATAAGAAATGTGTGTGGGCTGACATCCTCAAGCCCACTTATTCTAAACTAATAAAATAAGCTCTTTTAATGAAATAAATAAGACCAAGGACTTCAATAACAATAGGCCCAAGTCGTGTCTTCCGTAGCATATCACATGGATGAAAACGGATCTCCTCTTCTCAAGCCCATCTTGAATGTTGGGCTATCGCTAAACACGTCTCAAGTGGATTGTACCCCCATCCATGCATAGCTTCCTTGATCTTCCTAACTCTTAATCTTGTAATTGCCCTTGATGAAACTTGCAAAGGATCTTTACGACTTGGTCCACCTTAGGGACCATCACTTCGGTTTTCCTCAAGCGCAAGATGTGGCATACACCCCCTATGGTTCCCCATCTAGCCATGGTTAAGCTTTAAGCTTGGTGAGATGGATCCCCATCTAGCCATGATTTTGTGCATAATTTCCTTTATAATTCTATCTAACATTTTTTATACGGACCTTATTACTTTTATTGTCGTGTTTCGTTATTTGTAGTTTGAATTAGAAGCTTAGTCTTGGTCGAACACATGTCAATAAGAGCAAAGCCATGTCAATGCCCAAGTCACCTCCAAATGGTACCTTTGTGCACCTACATGTGTGTAACAGCCCGCTAAAATTATCAGTTTTGGATTATTTCCCGACAGCAATCACATCTCTCTCGTCTTTACCCTCATCTGGAATCACGCGTATAGATTATCTTTTCTGTAAATCACGTAATTTGTTCTTCACCGACAGCTGTAAAATCATGAGTCTTCCAAGACCACGCCTAGCCTTTCTCAAGCCCAAACTACCACTTTATGTGGTGGACAGCCACCGTACGCCGCCACGTACGTTCCTCCGACGCATGTTCGTGACGAACAACGAGCGACGCACGGGTTATCCCGTCGATGGTATAACCTTCTATCTCTAGTTATTTTACGTTTAAAATAGTTAGTTGGTTGGTTTGTGGATTGTGTAGTTGTATTTGTGGAATTCGTTGCGTAGTTGTGAAGCGAAGTGTGGTTGTGAAGTGTTGCGTTTGATTGTGTATTTTGTGGACTGTGCTGTGAAGTATAGGCGTGAGATGGATGCCGTAGATGTGATACGGCGGGTTGTGTGAAGAGAATACGCGTGTAGCGTATTCTGTGTAATGCAGCGACGCGCCGCGCGACGTGCACTGTAGTGATGTGTGTCGTAGAAGGAAGGGAGTACGCATGTAGTGTACTCCGTGTTGTATGGCGATGCATCGTGTGATGTGCATCGTGTTGATGAGAGTTGTAGCGAAGGAAGTACGCGTAGCGCGTACTCCGTGTCGCGTAGCGATGCACCGTGAGACGTGTATCGCAGTGATGGGTATTGTAGTGTGGATGGAAGAGAGTTCACGTGAGTGTACTCTGTATTAAGTCGTGATACATCGGATGGCGTGTCACGAAGGGTTGAATGGCGTAGCAGAGAAGTGTGGAGCGTATGGTGTAATGTTGGGAAACTGTATGACAGTGTCCCGAAGCAGTGATGATATGGATTATAGTCCGGGATGACTGGTGTCATCTTGTGGTTGACTATGGCTAAGAGTATATGGATTGAGAAATGAGTTGTTTGTTTGGTTGTTATTGATAATTTTAATGAACTTGTTTTAGTGCAAAGGCTTTCTGAAGTCAATTTATCTCTTCCGAGTATAGTGAAACCTCAAGTTGGCCGTGGTGTTGCAAGTGCTTACAATATGGCAATTGAGTTCAGAAGTGAAAATCTTAAGGACTCGAGTGTTCCTCTTCCAGCTGTTGTGCAGTTCCTCGTGTCTCGCGCTCTATTCTCATAGAACGCGACGATCGAGGTAAGTTAGCCTCTAACTTACTATCAGTTTATTGTGTATGTGTGATGGGTAAGAGAACTACAATTTATGTATGTATGTTATCGTATATGCCATGTCATGCTATGTCATTACATGTTTATCTGTTACGTATGATTTAATCTCTCATGAATAATTATCTGTTAAATAATCTTTTCTGCCATACAATGATGTATGTTATAAGTATGCCATGTTAAGTATGCCATATGATACATGTATGCCATGAAATGTTTATGATTAAATCATATTATGCCATTTACAAGTATACGCCATGTTAGAAAAGTATATGATATTAAATAATATCACATGCATTAAGAAAGATAAGACATGTTATGTTATAATAATGCGTGGGGCCACAACAACTGTGGAGTACGTATTATATTTATGTTATTTATAATGCGTGGGGCCACAACAACTGTGGAGTACGTATTATATTTTATGTTATTTATAATGCGTGGGGCCACAACAACTGTGGAGTACGTATTATATTTTATGTTACTTATAATGCGTGGGGCCACAACAACTGTGGAGTACGTATTATATTTATGTTACTTATAATGCGTGGGGCCACAACAACTGTGGAGTACGTATTATATTTATGTTATGTTATTTATAATGCGTGGGGCCACAACAACTGTGGAGTACGTATTATATTTTATGTTATTTATAATGCGTGGGGCCACAACAACTGTGGAGTACGTATTATATTTTATGTTATTTATAATGCGTGGGGCCACAACAACTGTGGAGTACGTATTATATTTTATGTTATTTATAATGCGTGGGGCCACAACAACTGTGGAGTACGTATTATATTTAATGTTATGTTACTTATAATGCGTGGGGCCACAACAACTGTGGAGTACGTATTATATTTATGTTACTTATAATGCGTGGGGCCACAACAACTGTGGAGTACGTATTATATTTTATGTTACATGAAGTATGGGGCCACAACAACTGTGGAGCATACACTACATGAGACACAGCAATTGTGACATGTAGAATACGTGGGGCCACAACAACTGTGGAGTACGTATTATATTTTATGTTATGTGAATTCATGGGGCCACAACAACTGTGGAGCATGAAGTATGGGGCCACAACAACTGTGGAGCATACACTACATGAGACACAGCAATTGTGACATGTAGAATACGTGGGGCCACAACAACTGTGGAGTACGTATTATGTTTTATGTTACTTGAATACGTGGGGCCACAACAACTGTGGAGTACGTATTAATGCACGTTATTAATCAAGACAATTAAATAAGATTCCAAGTTTATGTTAAGTCAAGTTTCAGATCAAGTTCATGTTATGTTATGCTCACGTACATGTTATGTTCATGTTCATGTTATGTTCCAAGTTCATGTTCACATCATGTTATGTTCACGTTTATGATACGTTCAAGCTCACGTTCATGTTATGTTATGTTCATGTCCATGTTATGTTTCACGTTCATGTTATGTTGATTGTTCATGTTATGTTTTAAGCTTAAGTTCATGCCATGTTAAGTCAAGTTCAGTTCACGCTTAAGTTCTGGTTAAGTCATGCTATATGTCAAGTTATACTATGTTTATGTATGACTATAATTATGCATTTATGCTTTTACTGCCATGCATGCATTTTTAACCTGTGTATAAGTTTTATGTTAACTTACTGAGATTTGTAATCAAATCTCACTGTGGTAGTCCCAACTACCATTCCCCCCGAATGGTAGATCTTGTTACAGGACCCAAAGGAGAATTGGAATCTGACCAACTGAATACGGTCGACTAGGCCACGGTGCGATGTTGATGATGGTATAGTATTTAACTTAGGTTAATACTTGTACTTTTGGAGTTGTATCTCAAGTATTCTTTTGATCACAACCATTTTAGACTAGTGTGGTGATCACGGCTTTTTAGTATGCCTTTATGTATGAATTATGTTTCAAGTATTTGGGATATATTTAGTTGGTGCATAGTATTGCTAAAGAAAAAGATTATCCGCTGCGAATATTGCATAATGTTAGATGCATGTTAGGAACATTGCATCTTATATGTCATGAACGGGGGCAGGTAACCTTGTGTTGCATGTCTCGACGCTTCAAATGTCCGTTCAATCCCAAGCGGAATTTGGGGGCGTCACAATGTGCATGGCAACAAATTCATATATTACATGCAACTGAACCCTTCTAGTTTAGTTCAAAAGCATTGGATGATTTGGCAACAAGAAACCTGTTTTCTATATCATTCTTCCAATTGAAGCCTACATCAACCAAACCTTTGGGTTCCCTCCACGCCAAGAAGTGCCACACGCTTCTATGCTTCCCCATCTATCCATTGTTAAGCTAAGCTTGAGTTAAGAGCATTAATCGACTTATAAATGATTAGTCATCTCCTGTTTTGAGCATAATTTCCTTTTTAATTCTTTCTAACCTTTTTTTTTTATATGGAAGTTAGTACTTTTATTGTTTTGTTTTTCATCATTCTTTGATTATCTAGAAGATTAGTCTTTATCTAACGCATGTCAATGCAAGCATAGCCATGTCGATGCCCAAGTGACCGCAAATGGGCACCTAGGTGCACCATCATGAGCATTGCAACAAATCGGCCACCAGCTGACGCCATTTAAAAAATCTACTCAAGGAAAATTTCATCATTTACACCCCACCATAACCTTCAAGTTCAGTTCTAGCATTGGACAAACTGGCAATGAGAAACCCGTCTTTTATTTCATTCTTCCAATTGAAGCCTACATACACCAAACCTTTGGTTTCCCTCAAGCCCGGGAAGTGCCATACGCCCCTACGATTCCCCCATCTAGCCATGGTTAGGCTTTAAAGCTTGGTGAGTTAAGGGCGTTAATCGACATCGTCTTTTATTTCATTCTTCGAATAGAAGCCTACATACACCAAACCTTTGGTTTCCTTCAATCCCAGAAAGAGCCAAACGCCCCAATTATTGCCCCATCTAGCCATGGTTAGGCCTTAAGCTTGGTGAGTTAAGGGCGTTAATCGACTTACAAATGATTAGACATCTTTAAACATTGTTTTCAGCCTAATTTCCTTTTTAATTCTATCTAACATTTTTTATACAGACCTTAGAGCTTTTATTGATGTTTTTCATCATTTTTTGATTGAATTAGAAGATTAGTCTCAATCGAACACAAGGCAATGCAAGCAAAGCCATGTCAATGCCCAAGTCACCTCCAATTGGCACCAATGTTCACTTCAACAAATCGGCCACTAGCTCATGATATTTTGAAGCACTTTCTCAAGGAAAATTTCATATATTACACACAACCATAACCCTTCTAGTTTAGTTCTAGCATTGGTGAATTGGTAACAAGAAACCCATCTTTTATTTCATTCTTCCAATTGAAGCCTACTACATACACCAAACTTTCGGTTTTCCTCAAGCGCAAGATGTGCCATACACCCCTATGGTTCCCCATCTAGCCATGGTTAAGCTTTAAGCTTGGTGAGTTGGGGGCATTAATCTCGACTTACAAATGATTAGTTGTCTCTAAACCCGGTTTTGTGCTTAATTTCCTTTTTAATTCTATCTAACATTTTTGATACGGTCCTTATTACTTTTATTGTCTTGTTTCGTTATTTTTATTTTGAATTAGAAGCTTAGTCTTGGTTGAACACATGTCAATAAGAGCAAAGCCATGTCAATGCCCAAGTCACGTCCAATTTGTACCTATGTGCACCTACATGTGTATCGCAACAATTTCATATATTACACACAACCGTAAACCTTCTAGTTTAGTTCAAAAGCATTGGACGAATTGGCAACAAGAAACCCAATTTTTGTATCATTTTTTCAATTGAAGCCTACAAACCAAACCTTTGGGTTCTGATGGATCCCAAGGTGGACCAAGTTGTAAAGATATTTTGCAAGTTTCAGATGGGGCAATTACAAGATCAAGAGCTAGGAAGATCAAGGAAGCTATGCATGGATGGGGGGTGCAATCCACTTGAGATGTGTTTAGCAAGAGCCCAACATTCAAGATGGGCTTGAGAGGAGGAGATCCAGTTTTCATCCATGTGATATGCTATGGAAGACACGACTTGGGTATATTGTTATTGAAGGCCTTGGACTTATTTATTCCATTAAAAGAGCCTATTTTATTAATTTAGAATAAGTGGGTTTGAGAATGTCAACCCACACAAATGTCTTATTTCTAATGAACTAGGGTTTTTGGGAAGGCTTTGTATTTTGGCCAAGGGCTTATTGGGAAGGTTATTTATTTTATGCGAACTAGGGTTATGGGGGATTGTTTATTTAAACAAATTGTAGCCTCATTTGAGCAGGCTAGACATTATTGAAATTGATGAATTTTATTTATTGTGAGTTGAGTTTATCTGCTCTTGTTCTTGATAGAACGTTTGAACTTATCAAAGGTAAATCACAACCTTTGTGGCATTCCTCCTTTGTAATCTAGGTTCTTAAGATAGGTTTTTCAAAGGGTTTAGATTTTCATATAATTTAGGTTCTTGAAACAATTTCTCATCGGGTCTAGATTCTCCATCCATTGACTTGAATTTGGCTTTCTTGGATTTTTTTTTCCAATATTGTTGTTGGGTCTCAAAGCGAGCCGATTGGGTTCACATCAAGTTCCCTCCAGAACAAGAAGTGCCACACGCTTCTATGGTTCCCCATCTATCCATTGTTAATCTAAGCTTGAGTTAAGAGCATTAAACGACTTACAAAGGATTAGTCATCTCTAAATCCTATTTTGAGCTTAATTTCCTTTTTAATTGTTTCTAACCTTTTTTTATATGGAACTTAGTACTTTTATTGTTTATTTTTTCATCGTTCTTTGATTATCTTGAAGATTAGTCTTTATCTAACACATGTCAATGCAAGCATAGCCATGTCGATGCCCAAGTGACCCCAAATGGGTGCCTAGGTGCACCATCATGAGCATTGGAACAATTCGGCCACTAGCTGATGCCATTTAAAAAATCTACTCAAGGAAAATTTCATCATTTACACCCCACCATAACCCTTCAAGTTCAGTTCTAGCATTGGACAAACTGGCAACAAGAAACCTGCCGTTTATTTCATTCTTCCAATTGAAGCGTAGATACAGCAAACCTTTGGTTTCACTCAAGCCCGGGAAGTGCCGTACGTCCCTATGGTTCCCTCATCTAGCCATGGTTAGGCTTTAAGCTTGGTGAGTTAAGGGTGTTAATCGACTTACAAATGATTAGCCGTCTTTAAACACCATTTTCAACCGAATTTCCTTTTTAATTCTATCTAACATTTTTGATACGGACCTTAGAGCTTTTATTGATGTTTTTCATCTTTTTTTTATTGAATTAGAAGATTAGTCTTGATCGAACACAAGTTAATGCAAGCAAAGTCATGTCAATGCCCAAGTCACCTCCAATTGACACCTATGTTCATTGCATCAAATCGGCCACTAGCCCATGATATTTTTAACCACTTTCTCAAGGACAATTTCATGTATTACACACAACCATAACCCTTCTAGTTTAGCTCTAGCATTGGACGAATTGACAACAAAAAACCCATCTTTTATTTCATTCTTCCAATTGAAGCCTACTACAAACACCAAACCTTCGGTTTTCCTCAAGTGCAAGATGTGCCTTACACCTCTATGGTTCCCCATCTAGCCATGGTTAAGCTTTAAGCTTGGTGACTTGGGGGCATTAATCTCGACTTACAAATGATCAGTTGTAAAAGCCCGCTAAAAATTCAATGGTGGAATTTCTATAGACGTTCGGAATCTCGTGAAAACTCCATAAGTTTTCACAATTGACTAATCGCAAAGGTTTTAGCCTGTCGACATAGTCAGTGTTATCACTCGCTATGGTGCCAGAAATGCAATTTTAATTGTTTTAGGTAGCAATAACCCATTTTCATAATTTTGAACAAAATGACTGTTCGAAACTATGAATTTATATTTAGGGGCTTTTCGGGGTTGAGTTTTGGTAAACGGTTTTCACTGTAGGTTAATATGAATATTTAGGATTTTTCAGTATGATTACGCCCAAAGAATAACGTGGTAGTTGTAGCACAGCTTTGGCTTGTCGATTCCACAAGGAGACAAATTAAAAGAATAGCGGAAGAAATAAAGAAACTAAAAAAAAATATTAAATTATTAATAGAGAACAAAGATTAATTTTAAATGCAAATTAAAATGAAGCAAATTGATCAACGGAAAAAGTACTCAAATTTGACGAACAGCAGAGCTTCGGGAATCCCGTGCACAAATCCGGTATTTTAATTATTTTTAATTCATTGGATAACTCAATTAGGAATTCAATTCCCCAAATTCTCAATCGGAAGGTATAGATTTATAAACCAAAATTAAACCAAATGTAACCCTTTGAAAAATCATTCACCACTTGTAAAATACGTAAATCACTATCCCTATTGAGAAAATCCAATGACGACAATATACTCAGGGAGTGACATTGCAGCAAAGAACTAAATCAGTATAAATAAATAATTGATCCAAACATAATCGAAGAATCAATCCATTCAATAGAAAAAGCATGACTGAATCCATAAATAGAATAAATTCAATGATTATTCGGAAAATAAAACATCAACGATGAATTGAGAATGATAAAACAAAAGAGTTTTAGTAATTGAAGATCGAATACATAAATTAAAAATATCATCTAATGTGCAAGTTCATCCCTAGCCCTACTTGAGAATTTAGTTACCCATAAATATACTGCACAACAAAAATCTCCAGAGAAAACTGAAGTGAACAGTGGTCATGGAAGTGATTTTCTCCTCTATTCAGATCTGCCTCTTGTGCCTCCCCCCTTCTATTTCGTGCGAATGATATGCTTATATAGGGTAGGAAAGAAACTCTAATATCCTCTTAATTTCCGCATAAAAAAATGGCCTAAATTTTAGGACTAATCTTGGCAGCTACGTACAAACTTCAGGAGTCTGAATTTGGAAATCCTTATTAGAGACAAATTTATAGCCCCTTAAGATAGCTTTCTAACGCATCAAGAATCACATCAACAAGATATGTGAGTAAAAAGTTACGGTCAAAAGACTAAAATATGTTCAGACTATCTCCTAGCGAATTTCAGACTTGGACCTCTTGTGGTTTCCTTTTGTGATTTCTTTTTCTTTTTCTTTTCTTCCAAATTGCTCTCAAACCCCATGAAAGTCCTCTTTTGAATTTGACTGGGCTTGACTTGCTCTTTTATAAACTCTGAAATTAAACTTAAAAAAACTGCTTAGAAGTATCCCAATGTAAATAGAAACTCAATTCAGGAATATACATTAATTCCTATGATTTCTATTCACATTTTAACATTTTAATCCAATAATAGGGTATTTAGAGTGCATTTTCGCACACTCATCACACCCCCCCCCAACTTACTCATTGCTAGTCCCTAGTAATTTTCATGTCAAAACTACGAAAGAAACAAAAAAAAATCACACATAAAGGCCATCAATTCACACTTTCCAGATTCACATATCAAAACAATCTAAGGAATCTAATAACCCAACAAAATCAATCCACCTATAGCAATTCACTGAGTGTGTATGTGTTCTCCAAGCCATAACCATCTTACCACTAACTTTGACATATGCAATATCAAGAACGTCTCAAGCAAAAGGTTCAACTTCATAACTCGCGGGTAGAATAGTGTTTCGTGTAAGGGCTCTCTCTATGGAGTTGACAATATGTGTACACACACTCTCATAGGAAACTAGGCAATTATATACGAGCAACAAGCAAACATTGATCTTATGATAGGAATACTAAAAAATGAGACTTCCACCACCCTTTCCAAAAGCTTACTTAGGATCAGAACGGTCAACACAAAGGGTTGTAACGTGGCTTGGGTTCGGGGCTATATGAAAAAAAAAGGATGAAATGGATTCAAAAGACTTCGAAGTATATAAAAAGGGAATTTTATTAAATATCTCAGTAGACCACACTTCTCACTTGATGTACTCTCTACTTGTTAGATCATCAAATAATAATGGTTTTCCTTCTTCTTCCTCTTCTCTATGTTTTTTTTTTTACAATTTGATGGACAAACACATGCCACTTTGGTATTCTTTCCATTTCTACCAACCTTTTCTTTTTCTTTTTTTTTTTCTTTTCATTCGGAGCTCACTCAATTGAACACTGTGCAACTTGTACTCTTCTCCTTTTTTGTGTCTTCTTCTTCTTCTTTTTTTGAATTGAAAATGATAAAATAAAAGAAAGAAAATGCAAATTCCACACCTAGTATACACTTGGAAGTAAAAAGGATAGAAAAATTAATGTATAGGTTATACTCCAATGTTGAGAGGTATGGATGATATGAGCATATGAAAAGAAAACGCTATGTGTTTATTGGCTCAAAGTTGGCTACTAGGAGTCTACGATGGGAAGGGATAGCTTGAAAGGCTCAAACGTTGATCCTAAGTTGACTTTCGTCATATCCCTAGTATATCCACCATCTTACCACAAACCATGTAATGATATTCTCAAAAGGAGTGCCCAATTCAACAGTTCAATGAACGCTTATCACAATTTATTGCATTTGTAGGCTCTTAATCCTCTCCAAACTCACAAGAATACTTAAGCAAAAAAGTTCTCTACCTACATGTGTCAAACGACAATCTTAACACAAAGTTTGGATGTGTGCATTAGGGGTTATGTGAATGCTTCAGCAAAAAAGATTATGGTGGTTTTGGTGAATTCACGAAGATGGCTATGAATGAGAATGAGTACACATGTGAAAATGATGCACGTGTGATGCAAATTAAAAAAATTGACACATGAAAATATGCCACAGAGTTTCAGCATGCATTTTAAATACTAAATTTGCACCCCCCCCCCCCAAAATTTAAATGAAACATTGTTCTCAATGTTTAAGAATCAAAATTGAATGGAGAGTAACTGAAAATGGTGGAATACACCTGATGAGTGACGTGGGTAGCTCGCTACGCACTAATGATGGTAACCTAAACTGATAGAATAAAGCTAACCTACAAACAAAAACAAAGAAAACAACAGCAAACAAAAAGGAAAAGAAAGAAAATAAAAATAAAACAAAACAAAATAAATAAAGAAAAACATACCTGGATGGTGTGGTCAAGGTTGATAGACTGATTCCACAAGTGGAATGTCTTCTACTTCTGGAACTTGCCTATCAATTAATACTTTAAGGCGTTGACCATTTACTTTAAAGATCGATCATCTTTAGGATCTTCTATTTCTACTGACCCATTTACAAAATCATTCTTTACTACGAAAGGGCCAGTCCACCTAGACCAAAGTTTTCCTGGGTGCTTATGGAGTCTAGAATCATATAAGAGCACTCGATCAATAGGTTTAAACATTTTTCTCAAAAGATTTTTATCATGAAATGCTTTCATTTTAGCCTTATAGATTCTAGAGTTCTCATAAGCATCATTTCTCAACTCCTCTAACTCGGTCAACTGAAATTTTCTAAGCTTGCATGCTTCTCCCATGTCAAAGTTGAAATGCTTGATGGCCCAATAAGTTCGATGCTCGAGCTCCACAAGTAAGTGGCAAGGCTTCTCGAAAACAAGCCTATAAGGTGACATGCCTAAGGGAGTTTTGAAAGCTGTACGGTAGGTCCAAAGCGCACATCAACTAGTCTTAAAGACCAATCTTTGCGATCTGGGTTGACCCTTTTTTCTAAAATTTGCTCGATTTCCTTGTTTGCAAGTTCTACCTGTCCACTTGTTTGGGGGTGGTAGGCAGTAGAGATCTTATGTAGCACCCCATATTTTTTCATTAAAGCCTCAAAAGAACGGTTGCAAAAATGTGTACCCCAATCACTAATGATAGCACGTGGTGTACCAAATCGAGATAACACATTCTCTTTGAGAAATTTAATTACCGTCCTATTATCATTGCTCCTGCAAGCTGCTGCATCTACCCATTTTGACACATAATCTACTGCCACAATAATATAATGATATCCAAAAGAAGGAGGAAATGGTAGCATAAAATCAATGCCCCAACAATCAAAAATTTCAATCACTAAAATTGGATTTAAGGGCATCATATTACTATAGGATATAACTCCTAACTTTTGACACTTTTCACATGAGTGACAATAGATGTTTGCATCCTTAAACATGGTGGGCCAATAAAATCCACACTGCAAAATTTTTGCAGCGGTTTTCTTCATTGAAAAGTGGCCCCCACAAGCTTGGGAGTGACAAAATTCCAAGACGCTAGCAATCTCTTCATCAGGGATGCAACTCCTTAAAATTTGGTCAGGGCAATATTTGAAAAGAAAAGTATCATCCCAATAGAAATTACATACCTCAGTTATGAACTTCCTCTTGTCCTGAGTGCTCCAATCCACCGGTATCTCACCTGCAGCCAAATAATTCACAATATGAGCAAACCATGGTAGAGAAGTAATAGATAGTAAATGCTCATCGGGAAAATCATCCCTAATTGGCAGGTGGTTAGAGGTATCCTCAAATGCGAGCCTCGAGAGATGGTCAGCCACTATGTTCTCCACTCCTTTATTGTCTTTGATGGTGATATCAAATTCCTGCAAAAGTAAAATCCATCGTATTAATCGTGCCTTAGCATCCTTCTTTGAAATAAGGTACTTAAGGGCTGCATAATCTGTAAAAATAATAATAGGAGAACCAATCAAGTAAGCACAAAACTTATCCAAAGCAAACACTACAGCTAGCAACTCTTTTTCAGTGGTGGAGTAATTCATCTGAGCACTATTTAGAGTTCTACTAGCATAGTAAATGACAAAAGGCTTTCCTTCCCTTTGCTGTCCAAGTACAGCACCTACAGCAAAATCACTTGCATCACACATAATCTCAAAAGGTAAAGTCCAATCAGGTGGTTGTATTATGGGTGCTGAGATAAGCTTGCCAATTAACGTTTTAAAGGCCTCTTGACAATTTTGTGTCCACTCAAATGGGGTATCTTTAGATAGGAGGTCACATAGTGGTCTAGATATGGTGGAAAAATTCTGTATGAACCTCCTATAAAAGCCCACATGACCAAGAAAGAATCTCACGTCCTTTACTGTCCTAGGTGTAGGCAACTTAGAGATTAATTCAATCTTAGATTGATCTACCTCTATCCCCCTATAAGAAATAATATGCCCTAGCACAATGCTTGAAGGTACCATAAAGTGGCATTTTTCCCAATTCAAGACCAATTCCTTTTCCTCACAACGAGTCAGCACCCTCTCTAAATTCAATAAGCATGCATCAAAAGTAGATCCAAAAACAGTCAAGTCATCCATAAAAATTTCCATGGAATTTTCAACCATGTCAATAAAAATGCTCATCATGCAACGTTGAAAAGTAGCAGGTGCATTACACAATCCAAATGGCATTCTACGAAAAGCATAAGTACCGAAGGGACAAGTGAAAGTAGTTTTATCCTGGTCATCTAATGTAATTTCAATTTGATAATAACCAGAATAACCATCCAAGAAACAATAGAAAGGATGACCAGTCACATGCTCAAGAATTTGATCAATAAAAGGGAGAGGAAAATGGTCTTTTCGGGTGGTAGCATTCAATTTTCTATAATCAATGCACACTAAAACAATAGAAAGGGTATTTAGAGTGCACTTTTGCACACTCATCATAGTGCTAAGTTTATTACGCATTTTTGTGGAGTGAATAGTAACCTTGATAAGCTTACTAAGTGCAGTGTTTTCAAAATCACAATGTGGAATGTCCAAATTAGGTTAGAGAAATTTTATTTAGACACTTGGCAAGATCTTAGCCACACATAGTGAATATAGTATTAGACACTTGGCACAAAGTGGAACCATTAGATGGATTTGTGAAGTAAATCAAGGTGTGAGATCATGCTACCTAAGCAAATTTTTTTTTCATATGATCAACCAAATTGAGCCGGATAAAAGAGGGTTTCAACCCTAGTGAAACCCTAAATGGCCGGAATCCAATTGAAACCCAAAAATCTTGGTTGAAACCGAAACCCTAAATGGTTTCCCAAACCCTAAATTGGCCTTCAAACCCTTTTTGATCCAATTTCTAATATTGTGTTTAATCACTTGATTAAATCACTTCCTGAATAGCCCACTAGAAATTCAATGGTAGAATTTCTATAGAGTTAAGGAATCTCGTGAAAACTCCGTAAGTTTTCACGAATCGGCTAATCGCAAAGGTTTTAGTCTGTCAAAAAAATTATCCACTACGAATATTGCATAATGCTAGATGCATGTTAGGAACGGGGGCAGGTAACCATGTGTTGCATGTCCTGACACTTCAGATGTCCGTTCGATCTCAAGTAGAATCTGGGGGTGTCACATCTTACCTGCTGAAATGAGGCTACAAGTGGTTAAATAACAATCCCTAAAAACCTTAGAGAATAGTGTTGCGGGTACTGTAGCGTGAACAATGCTGCGCCACAGTGACTTCTAAAAACCCTAGTTGACATAATATAATACTTTCCAAATATGCCATTGACCAAAATACAAGACCTTCGCAAAAATCCTAGTTCATTAGAAATATACGTATGGGCTGGACATTCCCTAAGCCAAATTATTATAGATTAATTCTTATGACTAATAAAATAAGCCCTTTTAATGAAATAAAAAAGTTCATGGCCTTCAATAACAATAGGCCCTAAGTCTTGTCTTCCATAGCATATCACATAGATGAAAACTGGATCTTCTACTCTTAAGCCCATTTTGAATATTGGGCTCTTGCTAGACTCGTCCCAAGTGGATTTCACCCATCCAAGTCCACTCATCCTTGCATAGCTTCCTTGATCTTCTTAGCTTTCAATCTCGTGATTGTCCTATCTAGAACTTGCAAAGGATCTCTAAGAGTTGGTCCACCTTGGGGCCCATCATTCCCCCTCTCCTCAAAAGGATTCGACCTTGAATCTCCACATGGATAAAAGGGAAAAAGATCAGTAACATTAACAATAGCAAACACATGATACTTACCTGGAAGATCAATTAGATATGAAGAAGTATCATTAAATTTTTCAATAATTTGAAGAGGTTTATCCAAGCTACTCCTGTCATCAACAAGCAAAGGTATCAAAGTTAAAGGAGTAAGTGGATTAAAACCATCTACAATTTCAAGATAAGAATAAAAAATGGTAGTATGCATGGTCCTATTATATGCAAACTCTAACAAGGGCAAATGATACACCCACAAACGTTCATGCAACAAGTCAATGAAAGGAAAATGATACTACCACAAACGTTCTTGAAACACATTTAAAATCTTTCATACACCAAAATGACCACTCTAATTATATGCGACCTCAATGAATGGTAAACTGTACTCCCTAAAGTGTTCATGCAATACGTCTAAACTCTTCTTTACACCAAAGTGACCACTCCAACTATATGCAAACTCAATGAACGAGAAACAATACTCCCACCAATGTTCATGCAAAATGCCTAAAATATTCTTTATACCAAAGTGACCCAACAAACCACATCCATGCACAAGCAACTTACGCATAAGACTAGTAGGCTCACAAAATTTATTCTCTCCAAACAAATACCAATCTAGTCTATAGCACTTACTTACCAAACGATGTTTTCTCATGTACTCCATACACATTGACACAAGTCATCATCATTAGCATGCAATTTCTTGTCATATTCAAATCTCAATAACTTTGCATCTAAAATAACAATATGATCATACCTTCTTGCTAATGCACCAACCACAAAAGTTTCCTTACCATGCGTGTACTTGATTACAAGAGGAAAATCTCAATATATTCCTCCCACTTGGCATGCATTCTAGTCAACTTACCTTGTCTTTTAAATTGTATCAATGACTCATGTTTTTCAAAGCAAGGTCGGGTAGGGATTGTCGTACCTGGCACAAAATCATTGTATTGCTCTATCTCTCTAATAGGTGGCAATCCACTAAACACACCGCTAGAAATCACGACCTTATATCCCTGCAACAAAGAAACAACAACACTAGGCAAAGAGTCGTTAAATTCATTAGTATAAAAGCTTGCCTTAGCATAAAAACTCTGTGACACCCCCAAATCCCCACGTACGGACACGGGGAGATCGAGACGTCCGGATGGTGACAACACGGTCACCATCCTATCGTCGAGTGCCAAGTGTGTGCAAGCGACACATGTGCACGAAGAAATACGCAGCGGATAGTAAAGACATAAACTAAGTACCAGAATTTTTTCTTAAATAAAATACAAAGCGGTTCAAAGATACAAAATAAAATATTACAAGTCACAAATATTGTTTCAAAGCCCAAAACCAATACATTAACTTCAACTCAAATCTCCGGCGGAGCCGCATCCTCGGGCTCAGCCTCCTCCTCCTCCTTGAACTCTGCACCAAAATCTACGGTACCAAAAATGGTGCCGCAGGTAAGTAAAATCCAAACACCACTAGATAAAAGCATATTAAACTCAAACAATATGCATGAATAAATGCCAATGCACAAAACTCATAAGCCATATTTTTTCCACGCACGCCAAAAACCATTTGGCCCAAAAACATATCCTTTAAACAAAATCTCGCCGTTATCCCCGATAACAGCCCAAAACATATCGTTTAAAACCAAGCCTTGCCATTATCCCCGATAATGGCCCAAACCACCATTTTCCCAGAAAATGGATCACAAAACCAGACCTCGCCATTATCCCAGATAATGGCCCAATCAATAAACCACCATTTTCCCAGAAAATGGATCACAAGTCCTCAACACATCCTCACCATTTTCCCAGAAAATGGCCCGTGTCCGAAAACCATAAAACCAATCTGATTATGCATGCACCATGACCTCCCCTAGGGATCATCCGCACACTCTAGCTCTGTGCCACACCGCAGGTAACGTCTACGCGTGTGACACCTACATGAGTGATGCCCAGACTCGTGCCCCGTGCGTACCTAGCCAAGCCATCCTCTAGTCCCCGCCACTCTAGGAACCATGGAGTCGACACGACAGCATTACCGTATCGTGCGATCCGGTCGTCGCCCAGCGACAACCCAGGGGATGTCACTCAGTATTATCCACTCCCGAGTGACCAGAGGAGCTCCACCGAGATAATAACCCATCCCGGCTTGGGCTCATGATACGCATGCACCCGAAAATCAATTTACACCAACAAAACAGGATTTTTCACGATTAAAATAAAATACACGTGCACGCACCATGTAAATGCAAACTCAATGCACGACACAACCAACCAAGCATAAATCAACAAATCAAGCAACTCCGTCCTCCATCCATCCGACCCCCGGACTCCTCGGACTCAGTCCGGAATCAGCAAACCAACCAGATAAATTATTGTAAGAGCAAAATATATTTAAATCTAAAATTAGAGTTTGAAAAATACTTACAGCGCTATATATGATTTTTAGAAGGTTCGGCGCGCGGCAAACGATGAGCGGAAAGAAACGTAACAGTGCAAATGCACTGTAGCCGTGGGTCGTAAAATAGCCACTTTTGAACGGGGACAAACCAAGACACCAAATTGATAGGGAATGGTCTAGGGATGTTTATGAAGCTAGTGGAAGTGAGTTTTGGCCGTGGGTGGCAGTGGAAACGGCGGTGGAGGGCAAAAACGGCCAAATCGGAGTTGAGCTCGTGGGAGCTGCTCCGGCGACTGATCTAGGCCAGAAATGGGTGGGTTAGGTCGGCAAGAGGTAGGGGAAGATGTGGTGAAGAGATGGTGGCCGGAGGTGGTGTGACGGTGCCGGAAATGGTGAAAAACCGTGCAGCTTAGATGCGCTTTTCCGGCCAAACGGCGGCACGGTTGGGGGAGATCTTTGGTGGGGTGGTGCGCCGGAGGGAGGGGAAGATTTCTGGGTGGGTGGTGTAGGCCACGCCGCCGACAAGCGGCGGTTCTGGGCGGAGGAAGAAATCAACAACAGGGGCGAAAACAGGGCAGGGGCAGCAACTTTGAGTCGTTCGTGGCGGCTAACGGTGGGTCCGATGGCTCTGAAAATTGGTGGGGATGTAGTCTGATGGGAGGGGAAGAGAATGGCGGGGGTGGTGTACGACACCTCCACCGGACGGCGGAGATACGGCCGGTCAAAGGTGGCTGCGTGGTAAGGAGAAAAGGGAGAGGAGTAGCGCGCGGGAGAGAGAGCCGAAAGAGAGAAGAGGAAGAAAAAGAAAGAAAATAAAGAAAAGGGAAGGAAAAGAAGAAAAGGAAAAGGAAAAAGAAAAAAGAGAAAAAGAAAAGAAGGGAAAAAGAAATGAAGTCCAAACTTCACTTCCGGGATTCAGAAACTGATCCGCTGAAAACGATATTAAAAACATAAACGACTAAAATAAATTAAACACTACATCTAATAAATAAATAAACACCAAGAAAATATTTCAAACACAACGTCAAGCTAAAATATAATAAATAACTAGTTAAAACCAACTATTAAATTTTAAATCCAAAAACGAGCTAAAATAAATTAAACAGCAATTTTAAACTCAACAGCAAATAAAATCTAATTAAAATCCGATAATTTAAAATAAAAGCATATAATATTAATTAAATTAAAACCACTCCTTCAGTGAAAATACACGTAAAAACGGGTCATCACATCCTCCCCCCCTTAAAATAAATTTCGTCCTCGAAATTGGCAAGATCAACCATCATCGCCAAACAGATACAAGATACAACTCCGAACATATTCGAGAGATACATATCATCGACAACTCCTAACAAAGCCAATGGTTAATAACTTCACACCATAAATCACTAATATCAACGACGTCTCTGCTTTACCGTTCAAACTTTCACTCTATTCCAACTTTGGTACCCTAATAGCCACTTCCAAAGTTAACCATCCATAAACCAAATTGCACGACTAAATGATTGATCTACCATTAAAACTTCGAATCACTACTAAATCTTCAAAGTCGATATAAAATTTGAACTTCTAAGCATCTCCAAAAATCATGCTTTCGCGCGCACTCTGATAACTCCTCAAAATACTTAAAGGCTATATCTTCAAAAATTAATACCACGAAGTACAAGCTCAATCCGCACCTAATCACAAGAAAACCTTTACCACATTTCCATAGAAAATCGTATGTCTCCAAAACCCACAAATCTCCACTCATTCCGCAAATATACACTCATTGATTGATGACAGAAACCAGTACTAATCAACCTTCAGGCCTCAAATTGAAAACACATAACATCATCCCAAAAATACACATGTTTCTTCTAAAGATAAGGAACGTCTCCAAAAAGGCCCAAGTCCTCCCCGACCAACCAACGAGAGCGCCTATAACTTCTACCCAACAACTTCAATATCCCAAAATGAAAACAAGCATCATCCTTTCAAAATAAAATTGCCACATCTCAGGTAAGGAATATCACGTAAAAGGCTCGAATTTGTATCGACCAACCCACAAGAGCGACTATGAACTCTTACCTGACAAACTATATTTAAAAGCTCATCACCTAAACTTTGAACATCATATAACCTAACAATGACTAATCTTAATACGAACCACCATATAACTCACCAAATCATTATTGAAACCTTCTTGGTAACTTGCCCACTTATATCTACTTCCATAAGCCAGTATTTATACGACTAGTTTCTTCAATTGCACATCCCCATTAAATCTCAAGGCAGGCCATACTACTCAAATCTTCAATCCTCCAAAATTATTCCACATCACTCTAGAGTCCTAAAACCATATTACCTTCTGAATATATTTATGTTATCCACCGTTGATGCCTAAGTTCCAACCTCCAAGATTTCATCATACACCACACATGACGACCCAACAATCTCTTTTCAAGTCAAATGAAAATGTCTATAATTCTCCCAACTGGACACTCAAATTCCAAAGGAAAATATAGTCTCAAAATTTAATTCCTATGTGACCTCAAGTCACAATTAATTCTTGAAGATAATCTCAATAATTAGTGCCAACCATCACTCCAATTGGTAATCCGCTTCAACTGTTCACTCCGATCAACTCACCAAGAACTCAAAATTAAGATCTTTTAAATTTAATACTATCACATTTAATCCACTTCTCTCAAGTCAAAATGAGACTAGGATTTGTACTTTCCGAAATCCATACACCCTTACTACCACTATAAATGGATCTCATGTACCCTTAGCTGAGATCAATAATCATTCTAACATATGGGTGATCCATCACTTCCATTTCCAACATCTGTACCTTATCATCAAAATGAACAAAATTCATTTTCCAAAACCTGCATCATCCATTATCCTCAACTTGGTATGAATCAATCCTAAAACTTGTCACTATAACCTCGAGCTATAACAATTATTGCCGACCAACATTCCATTGAGTAACATGCTTCGACTGAACACTCCAATCGATTCACCACTATCACGTGTTGATCTCACACGTCCTTAGCCGAAACCAATAGTCATTCCCAGGTACCAGTAATCCATTACTACTATTTCCATCATCTGGACTTATATCCGCAAATCAACATGAATAATTCCTATGTCTGCTTAACTTATACCCTTAACATCAGTAAATAGTTATCGCTTAACGCTTTGTACTGAAAATGACCTTAAACCTGCTAATAATCCGTTCCCAAAAGTCTCCAGAACATAAGGTCTCAACTTCAATCGAATTCAATACCAACAATTAAACTATTGTTTCCAAAACCTCGATGGATCTATTTCTTCTGAACCGATAAAAATCATTTCCTAAAATCTATTACTACAACCTCGAGTTAACAATAGTCATTTTTTGAACTAAGTCGATATCTACAATCCTCAAAGAAATCTACTCTAGAAAAAAAAAATTCATATCAATAACTCAACTCTAATCGACCCCATTTTAATGGTTACAAACTAATCACTCACTAGAGTAGATCAAGCTACAGCACTAAGTAAGTCTGTAAAACTAATAACTCAATTCTTATTATAAATCAATCCTTCAACTTTGCAATTCTAAAACCTTAAATCAAATAAGAATCCCCTTCCGGAACTTCTAAGATCAAGGAACTTACATTCCATAATAGAAAAATCGACTCCCAAATCTTTCAAATTCTAAAACATTAATGGATAATAAATCATTTTCTGCAATTCTCAAGATTGATGGCTTTAATCCAAAACATTCACCTTAAAAGCTTGTAAAATCTAAAGCCCCAATTGCCACCTAATTACTCATCCGAATCACGAGATCTAAACTCAAAATTTAATTATTTCCCCCCAATGCTTGTCGAACCTAACACCTTAATTACCATAAACTTATATTCTTAAAATCTATAAGGCCTCAACTTTAAAACTTTGTTGAAACTTCATAAAATCCATCCTTGAAATTTGTTGAACTTATAACCTACTACGTTATAGACCATTTCATAAACTCCACGGAACCAAAGAACTCAATTATTCTACTTCTCTAAAGGATCACCCGGATCATGCCATGACTCTAGCATTTTGAGTCTCCGTAACCTCGCCTCCAACGGTACCAAGAGTCACTGCGTACCTTCGAGCCTGAACTAATTACCTCTGGTTAGTTCTACCACTGCGACGAGCTCCACGGCTTTCTTGAACTCGACTAGGGCACTCAAGAGCAAAATGCCCCGTCTGACTGCATTCAAAACATTGGTTACTACCCAAACGACACTCGCCTCCATGAGCTCTATTACATCTTCCACAAACTGGCGCTCGTCCTCCCATACGCACTGCCGAGGCTGCTTGTGGTCGAGTCCCGGTCCGCTGAACAAACTTTTGAGGCGAACCTGAACGACTTCCTTCACTAGAAAAACTCCGCCTCTTATGCCCTGGAGGGGAGCCCATGCTCAGATTATTCTCTCGCTCCACACGAGTGGCCACATCCACTAAATCCTGAAAAGTTGTAATCCGGTGGCAACTACCGTTTTGCATATATCCAGACGCAAACCTTAAATAAAATTCCCTTAAACACGTCCTTAAAGTTCGTTGAACCTACACTCTCCTATACTATAGCCTCGTTACATAATTTCTACAAAACCTTGACCTCAATCATCTTAAGCGACTTAAAGCTAATTTCTCTCCTCATTGCTACATGAGTTCCCACCTTACAAAGATTGCTTAAACCAAGACATTCCCTTCAAACCTCAACATCATACAAGTAAACCACATCACTAAAAATTCAAACCTACTACACTAAATATTCATGTCTAATAATAATATCCTCGATTATACCGTCTTCCTGCCACAACACAACCCTTGACCCCCTTTAAGAAAAACGAATAAAACCAACATAAAACCAAAACCAAAACTGAAACCACATAACAAGAAAACAAAAAGAAACCCGCATGCAATAACATAACTAAATAAATAAAACAAGCAAACAAGTTCAAATAAATTCAAAACAACTAAAACACGTAAAAAAGCAATATTACTTAAAATAAATTTTAAAACACCACTTTAAAAACATTCTGGTACTACCTACGGGACATGTGGTTTTACTCAGAGCCGAACTGCTCTGATACCACCTGTGACGCCCCCAAATCCCCACGTAAGGACACGGGGAGATCGAGACGTCCGGATGGGGACAACACGGTCACCATCCTATCGTCGAGTGCCAAGTGTGTGCAAGCGACACATGTGCACGAAGAAATACGCAGCGGATAGCAAAGACATAAACTAAGTACCAGAATTTTTTCTTAAATAAAATACAAAGTGGTTCAAAGATACAAAATAAAATATTACAAGTCACAAATATTGTTTCAAAGCCCAAAACCAATACATTAACTTCAACTCAAATCTCCGGCGGAGCCGCATCCTCGGGCTCAGCCTCCTCCTCCTCCTCGAACTCTGCACCACAATCTACGGTACCAAAAATGGTGCCGCAGGTAAGTAAAATCCAAACACCACTAGATAAAAGCATATTAAACTCAAACAATATGCATGAATAAATGCCAATGCACAAAACTCATAAACCATATTTTTTCCACGCACGCCAAAAACCCATTTGTCCCAAAAACATATCCTTTAAACAAAATCTCGCCGTTATCCCCGATAACGGCCCAAAACATATCGTTTAAAATCAAGCCTCGCCATTATCCCCGATAATGGCCCAAACCACCATTTTCCCAGAAAATGGATCACAAAACCAGACCTCGCCATTATCCCAGATAATGGCCCAATCAATAAACCACCATTTTCCCAGAAAATGGATCACAAGTCCTCAACACATCCTCACCATTTTCCCAGAAAATGGCCCGTATCCGAAAATCATAAAACCAATCTGATTATGCATGCACCATGACCTCCCCTAGGGATCATCCGCACACTCTGGCTCTGTGCCACACCGTAGGTAACGTCTACGCGTGTGACACTTACACGAGTGATGCCCAAACTCGTGCCCCGTCCGTACCTGGCCAGGCCATCCTCTAGTCCCCGCCACTCTAGGAACCATGGAGTCGATACGACAGCATTACCGTATCGTGCGATCCGGTCGTCGCCCAGCGACAACCCAGGGGATGTCACTCAGTATTATCCACTCTCGAGTGACCAGAGGAGCTCCACTGAGATAATAACCCATCCCGGCTTGGGCTCGTGATACGCATGCACCCGAAAATCCATTTACGCCAACAAAACAGGATTTTTCACGATTAAAATAAAATACACGTGCACGCACCATATAAATGCAAACTCAATGCACGACACAACCAACCAAGCATAAATCAACAAATCAAGCAACTCCGTCCTCCATCCATCCGACCCCCGGACTCCTCAGACTCAGTCCGGAATCAGCAAACCAACCAAATAAATTATTGTAGGAGCAAAATATATTTAAATCTAAAAGTAGAGTTTGGAAAATACTTACAGGGCTATATATGATTTTTAGAAGGTTCGGCGCGCGGCAAACGATGAGCGGAAAGCAACGTAACAGTGCAAATGCACTGTAGCCGTGGGTCGTAAAATAGCCACTTTTGAACGGGGACAAACCAAGATACCAAATTGATAGGGAATGGTCTAGGGATGTTTATGAAGCTAGTGGAAGTGAGTTTTGGCCATGGGTGGCGGTGGAAACGGCGGTGGAGGGCAAAAACGGCCAAATCGGAGTTGAGCTCGTGGGAGCTGCTCCAGCGACGGATCTAGGCCAGAAATGGGTGGGTTAGGTCGGCAAGAGGTAGGGGAAGAAGTGGTGAAGAGATGGTGGCTGGAGGTGGTGCGACGGCACCGGAAACTGTGAAAAACTGTGCGGCTTAGATGCGCTTTTCTGGCCAAACGGCGGCACGATTGGGGGAGATCTTTGGTGGGGTGGTGCGCCGGAGGGAGGGGAAGATTTCTGGGTGGGTGGTGTAGGCCACCCTGCCGGCAAGCGGCGATTATGGGCGGAGGAAGAAATCAGCAACTGGGGCAAAAACAGGGCAGGGGCAGCAATTTTGAGCCATTCGTGGCGGCTAACGGTGGGTCCGATGGCTCTGAAAACTGGTGGGGATGTAGTCTGATGGGAGGGGAAGAGAATGGCGGGGGTGGTGTACGACACCTGCACCGGACGGCGGAGATACGGCCGGTCAAAGGTGGCTGCGCGGTAAGGAGAAAAGGGAGAGGAGTAGCGCGCGGGAGAGAGAGCCGAACGAGAGAAGAGGAAGAAAAAGAAAGAAAAGAAAGAAAAAGGAAGGAAAAGAAGAAAAGGAAAAGGAAAAAGAAAAAAGAGAAAAAGAAAAGAAGGGAAAAGGAAATGAAGTCCAAACTTCACTTCCGGGATCCAGAAACTGATCCGCCGAAAACGATATTAAAAACATAAACGATTAAAATAAATTAAACACTACATCTAATAAATAAATAAACACCAAGAAAATATTTCAAACATAACGTCAAGCTAAAATATAATAAATAACTAGTAAAAACCAACTATTAAATTTTATATCCAAAAACGAGCTAAAATAAATTAAACAGCAATTTTAAACTCAACAGCAAATAAAATCCAATTAAAATTCGATAATTTAAAATAAAAGCACTATAATATTAATTAAATTAAAACCACTCATTCAGTAAAAATACACGTAAAAACGGGTCATCACAAACTCACTTTATTTTTCCTTTTCTCTCTACAATCTCTCTTTCTTTTTTCTCCCATGGCTCCACTCTTTCTTCTTGACTCTTAGCCGCCTCTCTATTTTCTTTTTCACTCTCTTTTTCTCTTGATGTTTCGGCCTCATTCTCTTTTCTCTTCTCACTCTCTTTTTCCATTTCACTTTCTTTTTTTCTTTCATTCTCATCTTTTTTTGAACTCTCACTCTATTTTTCCATTTCACATTCTTTTTTTCTTTCACTCTCATCTTTTTTTGAACTCTCACTCTCTTTGTTTATTTCACTCTTTCTTTTTTCTCAATCTCACTTTTACTCTCTCTTTCTTGATCAATCTCAGTTTCACTTTTTCCTTTTTGATCAACCTTACTTTTCAGCTTCAGTTGGTTCTCATGGACCTGTTTTGTGGTTAAAGGAGCAAGCTTGATTGTTTTACCATCCTTTACAAAGCTATATATGTTCTTGACTTCATCATGGATCACCCTCTATCATACTGCCACGGCCTCCCTAACAAAATATGACCACAATGCATAGGCACTACATCACAAAGGACCTCATCCTTGTACTTCCCAATTGAAAAAGATACTAGCACTTGCTTATTTACCTTAACCACCCCATAATCATTGAACCACTGCAACTTGTATGGTCTAGGGTGTTTCAATTTCTCAACTAAAGTAGTGCTAGCAACATTAGTACAACTACCCCCATCAATGATCATACTACATACCTTGTTGTTGATGTGGCATCGAGTATGAAAAATGTTTTCTCTCTGCAGCTCTATATCATCCATCTTACTTTGTGTATTGAGAGCATGTCTGACAACAAGAAACTAACCATACTCCTCATTCTTATACTGATGTTTAATACTAGGCTCACGTCTCTTATCTCTCTCACTTTGTAGATTTATAATCACTACACCTTGTTGATCCATCCTATCCCTCACTTCTCCCAACTTCAAATTTAACCTTTCAAACTTTTGTTGCATGGACTGCAACACAAAGAATGAGTTATCTACCATCCCCTTTGGTGATGAGTCATTTTTATGAGACATCATATGCTCTGCACAAAAAAAGAATGTTAGAGGAAAAAAGACCTCACACGCTCTCTTACATGTTTACACTCGAATAATGACACTCCACTTGTGTTTCACTCTTAATTGGCTTTTTCCCGATAATAATCTCACACTCTCTTGCCTTTTATCTCAAGAGTTTTCCCACTCGAGTTTTTGAAGAACTAATTAAACAAAATCAAGACAATACAACTTTGTTTTATTCCAACTAGTAATTAGGTCCAAGAAAACAAGAACAAGAGAAACACGGAGGGAACAAAATGACACGAGACTCAAGGAATTTATATGATGGAAAGAGTAATTATAAAACAAGATAACAACTAGAATGAGGTAACAAGAGGTAATTCAGCCCTTGAAGGACAAGACCCAATCAACAATTTTCTTTATTTCTCTTTTATTGTAACTATGTAGCAACCATTGAATATGCTACCTTTATTTTCCTTCACTCTATTTTTTTTTTTTGAATTTTTTTTGAATTTTTTTTTCTTTTCCTTTCTTTTCTCTTCTCTTCTCAACAATTCAACCACAAAAAGAAATATTCAATTGTGAAAATCAAACAATTGAATTCAAACACATAAAAATTGACAAGAAAATAAAGGGAATCAATGAAACCCTAGAAATTTCAAACTCTAGATGGTGTAAATTTTGGCAGCCCTCAAATAAGGAATTTAGCCACCCTATGATAATGAACACGAAACCCAAATGATAGAGTAGATTGGCAGCCCTAGGAAAAATGAATTTCTGCACTTTTTTTTTTGGAACCTAAGAACATGGAAGCCCTAGAATTTACGATCAATAAATAAAAGATAGAATCAGACCTGATTGGAAACCTTGCTCTAAATAGCAAATGATGTGAACCCCAATCGACTCGCTTTGAGACCCAACAACAATATTGGAAAAATAAACCCAAGAAAGCCAAACTCAAGTCAATGGATGGAGAATCTAGACCCGATGAGAAATCGTTTCAAGAACCTAAATTATATAAAAATCTAGACCCGTTGAAGAACCCGTCTCAAGAACCCAGATTAGAAAGGAGGAACGCCACAAAGGTTATGATTTACCTTTGATCAGTTCAAACGTTCAATCAAGAACAAAAGGAGATAAACTCAACTCACAATGAATAAAATTAATCAATTTCAATAATGTCTTACCTACTCAAATGCGGCTACAAGTGGTTTAAATAATAATCCCTAAAAACCCTAGAGAATAGTGCTGTGGTACTGTAGCATGAACAGTGCCGCGCTACAGTGACTTCTAAAAACCCTAGTTGACATAATATGTGTGGGCTGGACATTCCCTAACCCCAACTATTCTAGATTAATTCCTATGACTAATAAAATCAGCCCTTTTAATGAAATAAATAAGTTCATGGCCTTCAATAACAATTCCCAAAACCGTAGCGTGAACAGTGCCTGGCTACAGTACTTCTAAAACCCTAGTTTGCAAAATAATAACTTTCCAAATAAGCCCTTGGCCAAAATACAAGGCCTTCCCAAAAACCCTAGCTCAATAGAAATAAGACGTGTGGGCTGGATATCCCCAAAGCTCAATTATTCTAGATTAATTCTTATGACTAATAAATAAGCCATTTTAATGAAATAAATAAGTCCATGGCCTTCAATAATAATAGGCCCAAGTTGTGTCTGCCATAACTTAGATCAAGTGGATCAAAACTGGTTCTCCTTCTTTCAAGCCCATCATGAGTGTTGGGCTTTTGCTAGCTTCATCCGAATTGGATTGCACCAATTCTTTCATTGCTCCCTTGATCTTCGTGGCTCTTAATCTTATAATTGATCCTTAAGACTTGGTCTACCTTGGGGTCCATCACAAAATATGTTATAGTCTGCACCACTAGACTCAGTTGAATATTTTGAATTTTATAGCGCAATAACCCATTTTCATAATTTCGGATGAAACAGCTATTCGAAATTGTGAATTTATTTATAGGGGCACTTCGGGGTTGAGTTTTGGTAAACGATTTTTACTGTAGGTTAATATGAATATTTAGGATTTTTCAGTACCAAGTTTATTACCTTTTTTTCGGAGTGAATAATAACCTCGATAAGCGTACTAAGTGCAGTGTTTTCAAAATCATAGTGTGGAATGTCCAAACTAGGTTAGAGAAGTTTTATTTGGACATTTGGCAAGATCTTAGCTACACATAGTAAATAGTATTAGACACTTGGCACAAAGAGGAACCATTAGATGGATTTGTGAAGGAAATCAAGGTGTGAGATCATGCCACCTAAGCAAAACCCTTTTCATCTGATCAACCTTTTGAGCCAGATCAAAGAGGGTTTCAACTCTAGTGAAACCCTAAATGGTTGGAATCCAATTGAAACCCCAAAAGCTTGGTTGAAACCGAAACCGTAAACGGTTTCCCCAAACCCTAAATTGGCCTTCAAACCCTTGTTGATCCAATTTCTAGCATTGTGTTTAATCACTTGATTAAATCACTTCCACATGCTATTAATTTCTCAAATCCTTATTATGACATCATTATCCAACCTTTTAAACCTTGGAAATTTGATTGGGTAAAAAAAAATTGGTTTTAGCCTTGATAGCATCTCAAAACCTAACCAAATCCCCTTTAAACTCCAAATTGAAGCCCACTTGGTTGAGGCCCCCGAATTTAGCCACCTTGGTAGGGCTTCTTGGAGAAGTTTCCTCCCCCACATGGAAAACCATCCACTGCCCTTGGCTGCACCCAACAGTGCCTTGATGACATGGAGAAACCTACCCCCATCAACCTCCATACCTCACAACTTCTACAGGCAGTCCTTTGCCCCCCACTATTCTCCACTTTATGTCACATAGCCACCTCCAATCAATGGTCATTCAGGTCCATATCTTCCCCCTATAGAATTCTTGAGTCGTGCAAGACACACTTACTTCCCTTTCATCACTTCTTCACCCCGTTCATAGAGAGAAACCCAAAAGAGCTCTCTCGGGCAGGTTTTTATGTCTTTTTGTGTGGATATTTTTGACCCTTTGTAAGTATTTTCACACGATGACTCCTTCATAAAAGTTGTTTGTATTTGGGTATAGTTTCCGTAGATATTTTATTTTTATCATTCCATGGTCATTAGTCGGTCAAAAGTATTTTTAACCATGGAAAGGTCATTCTGGGCGTGAATTTGGAGAGTATGTTATGTTTTGAAGTTTTTGACCAAGCTAATGGACATATCTTGGTCCGAAAATTTTATGGAGTGTTTTTAGCATGTGTTTAAGAGTGTGCATTGAGGTTTTGTTAGATGACTAAAGCTTTTGATGATAGATTTTCTTAGATCTAGAAACTTGAAAACTGGTAGTGGCAAAGCAGTTTTTATTTGGAGGTTTGATCTTACTCTAAAGGCTTTGATAATTTTATATGATGATCCTAAGTCTCTTATTTTCATGTTAAGATGTTATTTTGAAAATATTTAGTATTAGTTTCAAAGATATGATTTTTCTATGCAAGAGGATTTCGGTTAGGCCTAAGATTTTATATTTTTGGATTAGATCCATGTTTTATTGATTTTTAGCCATGTGATTTTAAGTTTGATGGTTGGATCCTATTTAAGACACATTCTTAAACCATGTGATGCTTTATTTCAAAGATCTCACCTTCTTAAGCCATTGATAAAGAGATTTATCAAAGCTAGTTGAGGAAAAAGTTTTTGTTTTTGGACTAAGTGTAAAACCAAAAACTCCAAGTGTCATTTTGTGATTTTGGTGACTTTAGTTTGATGATTTAAAGCATTGTTGATCTTAGGATGATGTTATGAATATGTTAGAAGTAAGATTTGATTTTTGGAATTCTTGGAGATGTTTTGATTTAGGGTCAAATCTTGTGATTCAAGTGTTTGGATCTTTTTACAAAAAAAGTTTGGTGTTGATTATTAGCTTTTTCTAAACAGATATTTTAAGTATGGTTTTAAACTTAGGATTGGAAGATGTTTGTTGCAAAATTTTGGTTTAAGCATGAGTTTTGAAGTTGGGAAGAATTGCAATAAAAATTCAAAGAAATGACCTATGGATGTTTCGGCCATAGTGTGTTTTCTGTAGTTGTGATTTGTTTTAAATTTTTCTAAGTTGATATTTGAGTTTAGGACAAAATTTGCATGAGGAATGTAAATTTTGAAAATTTTTGGAGTTAGGATGTGAAATCCTTAAGTTAGGGGTAAGATGGTCATTTTCCCACATGTAGAGGGTAAAATGGTAATTTTACTCTAAGTTAGCTTGTTTTCATGTTTCTAATTATTAGTGATTAAATTTTTAACTTTTAGAATACCCTCTTACAGTTCCTCGTGTTTCGTGCTTTATTCTCGTAGAACTAGATGATCGAGGCAAATTAGCTTCTAACTTACTATCAGTTTACTGTGTATGTATGATGGGTAAGGGAACTACAATTTTTGTATGTATGTTATCATATATGCCATGCCATGCCATGCCATTACATGTTATCTGTTATGCATGACTTATTCTGTCACGAATATTTATTTGTTACACAATCTATTCTGTCATATATTGCTATATGTTATAAGTATGCCATGTTAAGTATGCCATATGTTACATGTATGTCATATCATGTAATATTCACCATTGTAAGTCTGTCATGTTAAGTAAAGAAGTCAGATCAAATTTATGCTAAGTCAAGTTTCAGATCACGTTCAAGTTAAGTTATTCATGTCAATCACGACCCTAAGTGCTAGGATGGGGTAATATCCTAGTGAAACTCTTTTGTTCATGCTGGAGTGTCTAAATAGGTGTGAAATTCCCTGGGTTGACGAAGTACAGTCAACAGGTTGCGAATGGGGCCTAACTAATTGGTCACCAGAGCGCGCCAGACACTAACGCCGATGGAGCCATATTTTATTTTACGTGTGTTCATAGCAAGTGTGGCACAAACAATTCATGGGGCCACAACAACAGTGGAGCATGAAGTATGGGGCCACAACAACTATGGAGCATACACTACGTGAGACACAGCAATTGTGACATGTAGAATACGTGGGGCCACAACAAGTGTGTAGTACGTATTAACGCATTCACAGTTGGTGTAGATACCTGTGTTGTGATGCGGTATTCGGCAGGGACACACGACTCTAGGGGACCCATGTCGCACCCATATGGTCATGTTATTAATTAAGTCTATTGAATAAAATTCCAAGTTCATGTCAAGAAGTTAAAAATAAGCAATCATGGAGACCCCATGAGATAATAATAAGTTTAAGATCAAGTTCATGTTATGTTATGTTATGTTCATGTTCATGTTAAGTTTCAAGTTCATGTTTATATTATGTTATGTTCAAGCTCATGTTCATGTTATTTTATGTTCATGTTCATGTTATGTTTCAAGTTCACGTTAATGTCATGTTATATTTACGTACATGTTATGTTTACGTACATGTTATGTTCAAGTTCACGTTCATGTTATGTTATGTTCATGTTTACATTATGCCTCAACCTCACGTTTATGTCATGTTATGCTTAGGTTTATGTTAAATTCAAGTTCATGTTTATGTTATGTTTGTTCACGTTCATGCTATGATTCAAGTCCATGTTATGTTTCAAGTTCACGTTCATGTTATGTTGCTAGCCCATGTTATATTATAAGTTCGAGTTCATGTCATGTCAAGTCAAATTCAGCTCATATTTCAGTTCAGGTTATGTCAGTTATGCCATGCTATATGTCAAGTTATACTATGCTTACTTACGATTTTAATTATATACGTTCATACTTTTACTTCCATGCATTCAAAATTAACCTGTGTGGGAGTTTCCTATTAACTTACTGAGATTTGTAATCAAATCTCACCGTGGTAGTCCTTACTACCATTCCCTCTGATGGTAGGCGATCTGTCAGGATCAGAGCAGGGAGCAGACATTGATAGACTGTAGGAGGTTGACTAGATGCCGCAGACACGACGCAGAGCTTACAGCATCCATAGTTAGTTTTTGGACAGTATTTTGGTCTCGTTAGTCGAGTTACACGAGTTACTCGACGAACTTCTTCAATAGTGTATTTTGGTAATATAAATATGGAGTCTGGTCTCCTATGTTTTTAAGGTTACAGTCTTCTAAGACTCGTACCAAAATAGTGGATGTTTATTTTGTTAAGTATGTTTGGATTACGATTTAACTATTTGAGATATTATAAGTTTGGTGCATAGTATTGCTCAAGAACAAAAAATTATCCGCTGCGAATATTGCATAATGTTAGATGTATGTTAGGAACATTGCATCTTATATGTCATGAACGGGGGCAGGTAATCACGTCATTACATGTTTATCTGTTATGCATGATTTATTCTGTCACAAATATTTATTTGTTACACAATCTATTCTGTCACATACTGCTATATGTCATAAGTATGCCATATGTTATATGTATGTCATATCATGTAATATTCACCATTGCAAGTATGTCATGTTAAGTAAAGAAGTCAGATTAAGTTTATGTTAAGTCAAGTTTCAGATCACGTTCATGTTAAGTTATTCATGTGAAACACGACTTTAAGTGCTAGGATGGGGTAATATCCTAGTGGAACTCATTTGTTCACGCTGGAGTATCTAAATAGGTGTGAAATTTCCCAGGGTTGACGAAGTACAGTCAACAAGTTGCGAATGAGGCTTAACTAGCTGGTCACCGGAGCACGCCAGGCACTAACGCCAATGGAGCCATATTTTATTTTACGTGTGTCTACAACAAGTGTAGCACAAATAATTCATGGGGCCACAACAACTGTGGAGTATACACTAGATGAGACACAACAATTGTGACACGTAGAATATGTGGGGCTACAACAACTATGGAATACGTATTAACGCACTCACAGCTAGTGTAGATACCTGTGATGTGATGCGATAATCGGCAGGGACACACGACTCAAGGGGACCCGTGTAGCACCCATATGGTCATGTTATTAGTTAATTCTATTGAACAAGATTCCAAATTCATTTCTAGAAGTTAAGAATAAGCAATCATGGTGATCCCATGAGATAAGACTAAGTTTCAGATCAAGTTCATGTTATGTTATGTTATGTTCACGTTAAATTTCAAGTTCATGTTCATATCATGTTATGTTCACGTTTATGTTATGTTCAAGCTCACGTTAATGTTATGTTATGTTCATGTTCATGTTATGTTTCAAGTTCACATTCATGTCAACTTATATTCACGTACATGTTATGTAACAGCCCGCTAAAATTATCAGTTTTGGATTATTTCCCGATAGCAATCACATCTCTCTCGTCTTTACCCTCATCTGGAATCACGCGTATAGATTATCTTTTCCGTAAATCACGTATTTTGTTCTTCACCGACAGCTGTAAAATCATGAGTCTTCCAAGACCACGCCTAGCCTTTCTCAAGCCCAAACTACCACTTTATGTGGTGGACAGCCACCGTACGCCGCCACGTACGTTCCTCCGACGCATGTTCGTGACGAACAACGAGCGACGCACGGGTTATCCCGTCGATGGTATAACCTTCTATCTCTAGTTATTTTACGTTTAAAATAGTTGGTTGGTTTGTGGATTGTGTAGTTGTATTTGTGGAATTCGTTGCGTAGTTGTGAAGCGAAGTGTGGTTGTGAAGTGTTGCGTTTGATTGTGTATTTTGTGGACTGTGCTGTGAAGTATAGGCGTGAGATGGATGCCGTAGATGTGATACGGCGGGTTGTGTGAAGAGAATACGCGTGTAGCGTATTCTGTGTAATGCAGCGACGCGCCGCGCGACGTGCACTGTAGTGATGTGTGTCGTAGAAGGAAGGGAGTACGCATGTAGTGTACTCCGTGTTGTATGGCGATGCATCGTGTGATGTGCATCGTGTTGATGAGAGTTGTAGCGAAGGAAGTACGCGTAGCGCGTACTCCGTGTCGCGTAGCGATGCACCGTGAGACGTGTATCGCAGTGTGGGTTTTGTAGTGTGAATGGAAGAGAGTTCACGTGAGTGTACTCTGTACTAGGTCGTGATACACCGGATGGCGTGTCACGAAGGGTTGGATGGCGTAGCAGAGAAGTGTGGAGCGTATGGTGTAGTGTTGGGAAACTGTATGACAGTGTCCCGAAACAGTGATGATATGGATTATAGTCCGGGGTGACTGATGTCATCTTGTGGTTGACTATGGCTAAGAGTATATGGATTGAGAAAGGAATTGTTTGTTTGGTTATTATTGATAATTTTAATGAACTTGTTTTAGTGCAAAGGCTTTCTGAAGTCAAATTATCTCTTCTGGGTATAGTGAAACCTCACGTTGCCCGTGGTGTTGCAAGTGCTCATAATATGGCAATTAAGTTCAGAAGTGAAAATCTTAAGGACTTGAGTGTTCCTCTTCCAGCTGTTGTGCAGTTCCTCGTGTTTCGCACTCTATTCTCATAGAACGCGACGATCGAGGTAAGTTAGCCTCTAACTTACTATCAGTTTATTGTGTATGTGTGATGGGTAAGGGAACTACAATTTATGTATGTATGTTATCGTATATGCCATGTCATGCTATGTCATTACATGTTTATCTGTTAAGTATGATTTAATCTCTCATGAATATTTATCTGTTACACAATCTTTTCTGTCATACAATGTTGTATGTTATAAGTATGCCATGTTAAGTATGCCATATGATACATGTATGCCATTAAATGTTTATGATTAAATCATATTGTGCCATTTACAAGCATACGCCATGTTAGAAAAGTATATGATATTAAATAATATCTCATGCATTAAGAAAGATAAGACATGTTATGTTACTATAATCGTGGGGCCACAACAACTGTGGAGTACGTATTATATTTTATGTTACTTATAATGCGTGGGGCCACAACAACTGTGGAGTACGTATTATATTTATGTTAGTTTATAATGCGTGGGGCCACAACAACTGTGGAGTACGTATTATATCTTATGTTATTATAATGCGTGGGGCCACAACAACTGTGGAGTACGTATTATATTTATGTTACTTATAATGCGTGGGGCCACAACAACTGTGGAGTACGTATTATATTTTATGTTACTTATAATGCGTGGGGCCACAACAACTGTGGAGTACGTATTATATTTATGTTACTTATAATGCGTGGGGCCACAACAACTGTGGAGTACGTATTATATTTTATGTTACTTATAATGCGTGGGGCCACAACAACTGTGGAGTACGTATTATATTTATGTTACTTATAATGCGTGGGGCCACAACAACTGTGGAGTACGTATTATATTTTATGTTACATGAAGTATGGGGCCACAACAACTGTGGAGCATACACTACATGAGACACAGCAATTGTGACATGTAGAATACGTGGGGCCACAACAACTTGGAGTACGTATTATATTTTATGTTATGTGTATTCATGGGGCCACAACAACTGTGGAGCATGAAGTATGGGGCCACAACAACTGTGGAGCATACACTACATGAGACACAGCAATTGTGACATGTAGAATACGTGGGGCCACAACAACTGTGGAGTACGTATTATGTTTTATGTTACTTGAATACGTGGGGCCACAACAACTGTGGAGTACGTATTAACGCACGTTATTAATCAAGACAATTGAATAAGATTCCAAATTTATGTTAAGTTCAGTTTCAGATCAAGTGCATGATAAGTCAAGTTTCAGATCAAGTTCATGTTATGTTATGCTCACGTACATGTTATGTTCATGTTCATGTTATGTTCCAAGTTCATGTTCACTTCATGTTATGTTCACGTTTATGATACGTTCAAACTCACGTTCATGTTATGTTATGTTCATGTCCATGTTATGTTTCACGTTCATGTTATGTTAATTGTTCATGTTATGTTTTAAGCTTAAGTTTATGCCATGTTAAGTCAAGTTCAGTTTACGTTTAAGTTCTGGTTAAGTCATGCTATATGTCAAGTTATGCTATGCTTATGTATGACTATACTTATGCATTTATGCTTTTACTGCCATGCATGCATTTTTAACCTGTGTGTGAGTTTTATGTTAACTTACTGAGATTTGTAATCAAATCTCACTGTGGTAGTCCCAACTACCATTCCCCCCGAATGGTAGATCTTGTTACAGGACCCAAAGGAGAATTGGAATCTGACCAACTGAATACGGTCGACTAGGCCACGGTGCGATGTTGATGATGGTATAGTATTTAACTTAGGTTAATACTTGTACTTTTGGAGTTGTATCTCAAGTATTCTTTTGATCACAACCATTTTAGACTAGTGTGGTGATCACGGCTTTTTAGTATGCCTTTATGTATGAATTATGTTTCAAGTATTTGGGATATATTTAGTTTGGTGCATAGTATTGCTAAAGAAAAAGATTATCCGCTGCGAATATTGCATAATGCTAGATGCATGTTAGGAACATTGCATCTTATATGTCATGAACGGGGGCAGGTAACCTTGTGTTGCATGTCTCGATGCTTCAAATGTCCGTTCAATCCCAAGCGGAATTTGGGGGCGTCACATGTTATGTTTAGGTTCACGTTCATGTTATGTTATGTTTATGTTTACATTATGTCTCAAGTTCACGTTTATGTCATGTTATACTCAGGTTTACTAAATTCAAGTTCATGTTTATGTTATGTATGTTCACGTTCATGCTATGATTCAAGTCCATGTTATGTTTCAAGTTCACGTTCATGTTATGTTGCTAGCCCATGTTATATTATAAGTTCAAGTTCATGTCATGTCAAGTCAAGTTCAGTTCACGTTTCAGTTCAGGTTATGTCAGTTATGCCATTCTATATGTCAAGTTATGCTATGCTTACTTACGACTTTAATTATGCATTCATGCTTTTACTGCCATGCATACATCATTAACCTGTGTGAGAGTTTCCTGTTAAATTATTGAGATTTGTAATCAAATCCCACCGTGGTAGTCCCAACTATCATTCCCCCCGAATGGTAGGCGATGTGTCAGGATGTCCATTGGTAGACTGAAGGAGGTTGACTAGGCGCCACAGACAAGACGCAGAGCTTACAGCTTCCATAGTTAGTTTTTGGACAGTATTCTGGTCTCGTTAGTCGAGTTAGACGAGTTAGTCGACGAACTTCCTCAGTAATGTATTTTGGTAATGTAAATATGGAGTCTTGCCTCCCATGTTTTTGAGATTATGGTCTTCCGAGACTCCTACTGAAATCGTAGATGTTTATTTTTGTCAAGTATGCTTGGATTACGATTTAACTATTTGGGATATTATAAGTTTGGTGCATAGTATTACTAAAAAAAAAATTATCCGTTGTAAATATTGCATAATGCTATATGCATGTTAGGAATATTGCATCTTATATGTCATGAATGGGAGCAGGTAACCTTATGTTGCATGTCACGACACTTCGGATGTTCGTCCGATTCCAAACGGAAATCTAGGGGCGTCACAAGGTGGTATCAGAGGTTACATTATTAAAAAGGTTTGTAAATGAAAATTACATTATTTACACCCCACCATAACCCTTCAAGTTCAGTTCTAGTATTGGATGAACTGGCAACAAGAAACCCGTCTTTTACTTCATTCTTCCAATTGAAAGCCTACATACACCAAACCTTTGGTTTCCCTCAAGCCCGGAAAGAGCCATAAGCCCCTATGGTTCCCCCATCTTGCCATTGTTAGGCTTTAATCTTGGTGAGTTAAGGGCGTTAATCGACTTACAAATGATTAGACGTCTTTAAACATTCTTTTCAGCCTAATTTCCTTTTTAATTCTATCTAACATTTTTTATACAGACCATGTCAATGCCCAAGTCACCTCCAATCGGCACCTATGTGGACTGCAACAAATCGGCCACTAGCCCATGCCATTTTGAACCACTTTCTCAAGGACAATTTCATGTATTACACACAGCCATAACCCTTCTAGTTTAGTTCTAGCATTGGACAAATTGGCAACAAGAAACCCGTCTTTTATTTCATTCTTCCAATTGAAGCCTACTACATACACCAAACCTTCAGTTTTCCTCAAGCGCAAGATGTGCCATACACCCCTATGGTTCCCCATGTAGCCATGGTTAAGCTTTAAGCTTGGTGAGTTGGGGGCATTAATCTCGACTTACAAATGATTAGTCATCTCTAAACCCGGTTTTGTGCTTAATTTCCTTTTTAATTCTATCTAACATTTTTTATATGGACCTTATTACTTTTATTGTCGTGTTTCGTTAATTTTAGTTTGAATTAGAAGATTAGTCTTGGTCGACCACATGTCAATACAAGCAAAATCATGTCAATGCCCAAGTCACCTCCATGTGCATGGCAACAAATTCATATATTACACACAACGGTAACCCTTCTAGTTTAGTTCAAAAGCATTGGATGAATTGGGAATAAGAAACCTATTTTCTGTATCATTTTTCCAATTGAAGTCTACATAAACCAAACCTTTGGTTTCCCTCCAAACCAAGAAGTGCCACACGCTTCTATGGTTCCTTATCTATCTATTGTTAAGCTAAGCTTGAGTTTTTTTTTTTCGAAAGAGCGGGTAGCCACATATCCAATAGTGACTCCCTCCCATATTTATTAAAAACCCTCACTTATTGCACCCATGAGCTCCACGACGGGCCAAGCCATCCGCCACTGCATTTGTCTCTCTATAAGCATGATTAAATTTATATCTCATTCCATCCAACATATTCCAAATCACCTCCCAGTAGTCCTCCAAATACCACAATCCACAACGTTTGTTGATGTGAACTCCAATAGACTCACTTTGAGACCCAACAACAATATTGGAAAACAACTCAGGAAAGCCAAACTCAAGTCTATGGATGGAGAATTTAGACCCATTGAGAACTCGTTTCAAGAAACTAGATTATTCTAAACCCTAGTTCAAATAAAATAAGACATGTGGGCTAAGCATCCTTAAGCCCACTTATTCTAAACTAATAATAAAAATCCTTTTAAACAAATTGAAAGCCTTAATATCTAAAGGCCCTATCTCTAAGTCAAGTCTTCCACAGCTTGGATCAAGTGGATCAAAGCTGGTTCTTCTTCTTTCAAGCCCATCTTGAGTGTTGGGCTCTTGCTAGCTTCTACCCAAGTGGCTTGTACTAATCCTTGCATTGCTTTCTTGATCTTCTTGGCTCTTGATCTTGTAATTGGCCCATCTGGAACTTGCAAAGGTCTTTAAAAGTAGGCCCACCTTGGTTCCCATCATTTGTTTTGTAACCATTGGATTACCAACATAGAGTCTAATTCAATTTCCACCTCTGTCACCCCCTAGGAGCAAATTTTTCGAAGACCATACAATAGCCCCATAACTTCTGCCGCATTATTAGAATTGTACCCTGTATATTTTGCAAAGCCACAAATAAAGTCACCTTTATCATTTCGAATGACACCACCTACACTGGAATGTCCAGGATTTCCAAGAGCACTACCATCAACGTTAAGCTTGTGCCATCCAGGTTCTGGTTTCAGCCAACGCAATTGCTTCAAGATCACCGGTTGTGTCATTTTAATTGGTAACTGGATACAACTCACAATCGCTTCATCTTGTTGATTAAGCATCCCTGATTTTTTTATCCGAAGTGCTATCCAGGCAACCCAATATTTAATGGAACACCATACTGAACTTTCAGACTCTAAAATCCCTTCCATTCTTGCCTTACACCTTCGGCACCACAGTTTCCAGATTATCACCAATGGGATGATGCCAATTAGCTGGCTACCTTGCAAGGTCATTTTGGCTCGACGATGCCATATTTCAACACGATCCCTCCAGCTCTTACCAGCTATATACGGCATGCCAATCTGTACAGAGCACATCACCGATACCCTTTTTGCAAACTGCCCAGTTGCAAGCACATGATCCATGTCCTCATAAGCCCTTAACGTACAACAATTGCATCTAGACGCTATTGGTATACCCACCTTTCTAACTGTATCATCCACTACCAAGCACTCTTGTATTGCCTTCCACATGGCCACTGAAATCTTCTTGGGTATAGCAGAGTGCCACACCCATTTTGCCCAAGGAACCTCCGTAGTTCTTACATGAGTACATTGCCAGGCACTAGACGTAGAGAATTTTCCATTTGCTTTTTGCACGCAAATCAACAAGTCTTTACCTTGTTTAATACATCCCAGTTGCTCTACAACTTCCTTTGCTTTCACCAACCCCACTAATCTAGTAAAGAGCTCCAAATTCCTTTCCAACTTGGTTTTGTAGTCCTTCAAGCGTAGCTCTGGCATCTCACTAATTTGTTGTTGTGCACTAAGTGGACCATTTCTAGTCCAATTATCTCTCTAGAAATAAACATCTCCATCCTGCACTTTCCATTTTGAGTGGTTCATAACTTTCGGCAGGCATTTCAGAATCATCTTCTAGGATTTTGAACCTTTGTTAACACCAACTGTTGATATGTGCCTGAGAAAAAAATTTGCCCATAACGAAGACCCTTGTAATAAATTCTAGGCCAGTTTGATGTGGAGGGAATTCTGAACTTCATGCAAATTTCGGATTCCCAGCCCCCCCTCCTTGATCGGTTTACAAATAGTCTCCCATGCACTCCATTTTCTTTTTGGCTTTCCATCCTTCAAACCCCAAAAGAATGTACTCATGAGACGTTGTATTTTTTCGATCACCGTTTTTGGAGTAGATAATACCGAAAGGCAATGTATCAGCATACTTTATAACACCTGTTTCAATAAAATCAATCTCACCCCATTTGATAAGAGCCTAGCTTGCCACCCTTCAATCCAATGCCGAATTTTATTAATGATGTCTTCAAAATGGACACTCAATAACCTGCTAGTTACTATTGGTACTCCTAAGTAGCTAAAAGGGAACTCACCTTCAGAGAACCCAGTTGACTGAAGTATTCTACGTCTTCTACTTCTGGTAAAATACTTGGAGAAGAAAATCGAAGACTTTCTTTTATTCACCACTTGCCCTGACCATGCCTCATATTGGAGCAAACATTAGTGATTGCTCACAATGACGATTCGTCTACATAAACTAGATGAGAGATAATTGATGTACCTCTAGGCTATGAAAATGGAGTGATCTTACCTACCGATACTTCTCTTTTAATCATCCGAGAAAATATTTCTTCAACTAAAATGAACAAGTATGGCGACAAAGGATCACCTTGGTTTAGACCTCTCCCCCCTTGAAAGAATCCTTTTCGGAATACCGTTCATGACATACGAGTACCACAGAGTCGTAATACAATTTCTAACAAGCATACAAAAAAATTCTGAGAAGCCAAAAGATCACAAAACATGCAGAAGGAACTCCCAATCCTGTCATACACCTTAGCCATATCAATTTTCATCATGACATTTCCACCATGACATGGTTTGTTAATGCCATGAATCATTTCTTGCGTTAGGCTAATGTTCTAAAAAATGCTTCGACCCAAAATAAAGGCACCTTGCTCCGGAGAGATAATCAATTTTAACAATGGGGAAAGCCGATTAACCAAGATTTTCGAGCACACTTTATAAAACACGGAACACAAACTTGTAGGCCTGAACTTGTCAAAACTGGTCGAATTATGAATCTTCGGGATTAACACCAAAAAGGAAGCCGTAAAGAACCGAGGAAAAACCATACCTCTAAAAAACTCAGTCACCGCCTCCACAACCTCATCACCTACAATATGCCAACAAGCTCGATAAAAGCTCGAGCCAAAACCATCCGGCCTCGGACTACTATCGATGGGAATAGAAAGAAGAGCATCAAACACTTCCTTCGAAACTGGGATCCGAGATAATGTATCATTATCTTCCTGTTGAATTACCTGTTGAACCAGTCCCTCTAATGAAGGTAACGAATGTCTATCCACACCTTGTAGAAAATTATGAAAATAAGAGATAGCCCTGTTGTGCACTGCCTTTGGGGTTGAAAGAATAGAACCATCTAGCAACTGCATTTCTTTAATCTGTTGGTGCGTCCGTCTATTCAAAGCCTGGAAAAATCCAGACAAGGCCTCACCCTATAGAATCCAGCCTTGTTGCACCTATTGAGAGAGCCTCTTCTCCTCACGATCCATCCATACCGAGAGTTCTACTTGTGATGCTATTAAGTCAGCCTCAATACCTTCAGCATACCCCTCTTGTAACTCTTGTTCCAGCCCATTTATTCGATTATGCAAGCCTTCAATTTGCACCTCCGTCTGTCCAAAGACAGTCTTGTTCCAGACCTGCAACGCCACTTTCAACCGCTTGAACTTCACCATAAGCCTGACTGAGGCTGAGCCTCCAATCACCTCGCCACTCCAAGCACGAGCCACACAATCCAAAAAACCCTCATGTGAAACCCACATTTGTTGAAACTTGAAAGAAGGGAAGCCATACCTCACCAATGGGTTATCCAAAGAAAGCAACATCAGAGTATGATCCAAAGTATTTCTGGCTAAATATTTCAGCCGAGCACCCTGATACATGTCCAAGGCAAGCCATATTAATAAAACCCGAATCTAATCGTGCCCAACTTCCACTAAGACCTGAGTGGCCATTGCACCAAGAAAACTGAAGACCACTATATTGTATCTCTGATAAACCTCATTCATCAACACAACTATTAAACTCCTCCATAGCAGGTAAGAGTCTTGGCCCACCCCCACGATGTTCATTATCATTTCGAATGATATTAAAGTAGCCTATGACAACCCATGGGACCTACTATGAACTAAACAAAACCAAACTACTCCATAACCTCCTACGATCAAGATAGCTACGTTTGGCATAAACAAAGGAGAATAAAACCTCCTTAAGATTTTCCTTAACCATAACTGACATAAATTGATCATCCATACTCACCACATTCAACTCAATGTCATGATTTCAGAAAAGCCACAATTTCCCCCCCTCCACAACATTAGAACAACATTCTTCAAATCTCAATTTTTCTTTCCATAACAAAAGAATAGAGTCAGCGACCATAGGTTCCGCAATAATAAAACTTTTGGCTGAAATTTTGAAATTAACTTCTTTGTACGTCTACGCGAGGTACCAATGCCCTGAGCATTCCAAAAAATATAAGAACTCATAAATCCACTCGAGAGGGCTTGCTTTTAGCCCTTGTTGAAGTCCTCAATTTAATTCCTTTGGCCTTACCATTTTTTCCCTGTTGCACATCTGAATCCGATGCCACCAATTTCTCCTTTGCCAAATGTTCCATGATGCCATCTGTTTCAGTATCCTAGCAAACTTTCATCTCAGCACCATCCTCCCTAGTCAAACATAAAGCCTCCTCTCCAGATTCCTCCACCATTGGCATCACCTCCGCTTGAGGTACTATCTGTTCAACGCCCACATCATTTTGCACCCCTGCATCAACTACAGAGTCTTCCACCTCCTTTAATAACAGAGAGTCACCATATTCCAACAATAGAGCAGAATCTGATTTCTCTTGCACCGGCACCATTACATCATTGTAATTACATTGCATCATAGCCATATCTAGACTCGTGCCTTGCACTATGCCTTCAACTTGTGTCTTCATCACTGCAGCAACCCCCATGTTCACCACGAGAGGAGGTAATTGTGGAATCTGCTGCAATACAGTCTGGTCATTTAGTTCCTCAATTGATTGAGTTGAAATATTGCATCTTTTTATACATTTAGAACCAATATATTTTAATTCTTTCATTACATTATTATTGGTTTTAGATGGAAAAATGATTAAGATGCATAAATCTGAGTTGTGATTTAAATCGATAAATAGTATGGTTTTTCCTTAATATTATAACTTGTGATTTAATTGGATAATGTTCATTCATATGCACAACACAATTTTGATATTCTATTATTTATTTTATTTTATTTTATTTTTTTCTTATTTCCATTTTTTTTATTGGTTGAAGGAATACAAAAATTAGAAATAATAAAAGTCAAAAAGTGGTTAAAAGAAACACAAGTTGGAGTTAATGCACAGAATGAATGGGATATGAATGCACAGAATGAATGGGATATGGTGACTTTGACCAAGGACAACACATATTTGCTATGGGCATTTTCAAGCCACATGTAACATTTGATCTCTTGGGGCAATTTTAGCCACACACTTCTATTTTGACTTACGTAAGACATTTTTCATTTTGAGCCAATTCATTTTGCACACCACACGGAAGGGATTTAAATGAAGGACTTTGACGAAAGCACGAATCATTTTATTTTTCTCACCCAGCGCCGCATACCAGCTCTCTAAAATTCACCCAAGGCTGCACGTACTTTTTCTTTTGGGAGCGTAATTCACACAGCACGGATTTTTCTTTTGGAAATTCAATTCACACCACACGGCAACACACACTTTGAGGAATTGCAGTGCGTTGAAGAGCTCCTTGAGGGGTCCAATTACTGCTACAGTCCAGCCTCTTCAGTGCTTTCCATCTCTATCTCCGTTCATTGTGCTTGATCTTTTTATTCCCTACTTTTTATTTAATTTCGATTTGAAGTTTATGGTGTATTCTTGATATTTTTGGATTAAAAATTTGGGCATTTTATTTGTTGTTTATTTTATTTTTATGTTAGTTATTTTTCTTATTTCTTCAAGTTTCTATTAAATATGCATTACAATTACATTTTAGATTAATTTTAGTTTATTATTTAATTTTCAGATTAATTAAAAATGTTTAGCGTAGTTGAATTTTTAATTGTTAATCTCAATTTGTTAGTCTTTTACGTTCCATTTCGACACTAAAAAAAATTCCAAAAGTATGAATCTAGTCTATGACTAGTGCACTTTTTATTTCCATTGCACTCTTCCGTTTATTGTACATACTATCACTTTTATTTGTGAAACTTTTCACCATTTTATACGAGTTTAGATTTAAACAACTTTCCTCGAGGAGACGATTTAGGAATTTTATTCCTAATTATTACATGACATCCTCCTACACTTGGGATAGCCTTTTTGCTACTCATTTTTGAGTGAGTCATCAATCTGCAGTAATACAATGTTGCCCTTTCCGAGTCAACTGCTTTCTCCTGGGGCCCTGGCTCACGCCTTGCCCCCTTACTCGATTCACCTAACAATAAACCACCAGGTGCTTGGATATCAGGCTGCTCCTTCCAAACCCAGGCCAGATATGATTTCAGACCCTCATTTCTCACTTTCTGAGCAACCTCACACTTCTTCCCATTCCATTTGCATGTACGTGCATTATGTCCTTGCACTCAGCAACGTATGCAATACACTGGTAAAGTTTAATAGTCAATTTCCTACGAAAAGCTCTGAGGATTTAAAGGAGTTCCAATCCATAAGGCTTTTAGCGGGTCCTTAGATATATCCATTTCAATGCACACTCTTGCCCCATCAGTGCAAGTCACACACTTCGTAGGGTTATCACGCTTAAGGAACCGATCGATTGGTGCTGTGATACTTCGTAAGAATGACTCATCATAATAATTCGGCGACAACCCCGGCAAGAAAATCCACACTAGAGCCCTCACCGGTTCCTGGCCTTCTTGATACTTCGTAGTCTAGTGAAATGCACGATATTGAATACCATCAATCTCACAAATCTCCCGCGCAAGTGCTTTCACAAAGTCTGCCTCCGAAGTCATGTGAATAAACACATTTCTAGGTCTATTCATAGCTGAAACCACTGGTTGTTTGATGGGCCCCAAGGCGGATTAAAGCCATCAATCTTGAGAATTTCAGAAAATGATTTATTATCCATTAATGTTTTAGAATTCGAAAGAATTGGGAGTCGATTTTTTTTTTCTATTATGGAATGTAAGTTCCTTGATCTTAGAAGTTCCGGAAGATGTTTCTTATTTGATTTAAGGTTTTAGACTTGCAGAGTTGAAGGACTGATTTATAATAAGAATTGAGTTCGTGTATTTCTTTGAGGATTGAAGATATCGAGCTAGTTTAGAAAATAATTATTGTTAATTCGAGATTGTAGTAATAGATTTTAGGAAATGATTTTTATCGGTTCGGAAGAAATAGATCCATCAAGGTTTTGGAAACAATGGTTTAATTGTTGGTATTGAATTCGATTGAAGTTGAGACCTTATGTTACGAGACTTTTGGGAACGGATTATTAGCAGGTTTAAGGTCATTTCAGTACAAACCTTTAAACGATAACTATTTGCTGATGTTAAAGGAGTAAGTTAAGCAGATATAAGAATGACTCGTGTTGATTTGCGGATATAAGTCCAGATGATGGAAATAGTAGTAATGGATTACTTGTATGTTGGAATGACTATTGGTTTCGGCTAAGGACGTATGAGATTAACAAATTTCATGAATAGATTTTATGGAATTTCAACAAAGGTTTAAGGTTTCGCAGATTTTTTTGGAAATGATTGGGTATTATTTAAAATTTTAGATTTTGAGAGTTCGGGAGTCAATTGTTTTGTTGTTGAGTATAAATTCATCGACCTAACGGATTTTGGAAAAGCAATTTTGTATAATTTAAGGTTATGAGAATTGAGGATTTGATGGACTGATTCATAATGAGATTGAAGTTTTAGTTTCGCAAGATTGGTGTACTAGTATGGATTATTTTAGAAATTGATTAGGCTGCAATCATAAATGGAGTTGAATAAAATGGAAGGATGGATATAGGAATTATTAAGGAGGATATTTCTTGGGGGATTAAAGGTAATGATCTAATTTATATATTTTTAGGATTGAAGATGTCGATCTAGTTCGTGTGTTTGTCTAAGGATTGAATGTATCGATCTATTATGAAAAATGAATGTTATAGCTCGAGGTTTTTGTAATAGGTTCTGGGATTGATCTATATCAAGTTTTAGGATAATAGATGGTGCGGGTTTTGGAAAATGAACTTTGTTTATTTTGAGGATAAGGTACGGATGTTGGAAATGGAAGTGATGGATCACTTATACGTTAGAATGATTATTGATCTCAGCTAAGGGTACATGAGATCCATTTATAGTGGTAGTAAGGGTGTACGGATTTTGGA
>QGSO01002528.1:0-12952 GCA_011037825.1 Carya cathayensis | reverse complement strand
CTTTTACTGCCATGCATGCATTTTTAACCTGTGTGTGAGTTTTATGTTAACTTACTGAGATTTGTAATCAAATCTCACTGTGGTAGTCCCAACTACCATTCCCCCCGAATGGTAGATCTTGTTACAGGACCCAAAGGAGAATTGGAATCTGACCAACTGAATACGATCATCTAGGCTACGGTGCAATGTTGATGATGGTATAGTATTTAACTTAGGTTAATACTTGTACTTTTGGATTTGTATCTCAAGTATTCTTTTGATCACAACCATTTTAGACAAGTGTGGTGATCACGGCTTTTTAGTATGCCTTTATGTATGAAATATGTTTCAAGTATTTGGGATATTTTTAGTTTGGTGCATAGTATTGTTAAAGAAAAAAATTATCTGCTGCGAATATTGCATAATGCTAGATGCATGTTATGAATATTGCATCTTATATGTCATGAACGGGAGTAGGTAACCTTGTGTTGCATGTCTCGACGCTTCAAATGTTCGTTCAATTCCAAGCGGAATTTGGGAGCGTCACAAGCATGAGTTTTGAAGTTAGAAGGAATTGCAACAAAAATAAGAGAAATGGCCTATGGATGTTTTGACCATAGTGTGTTTTCCTTACTTGTGATTTGTTTTAATTTTTTTTGTGTTGATATTTGAGTTTAGGATAAAATTTACATGAGGAATGTAAATTTTGGAAACTTTTAGAGTTAAGATGTGAAATCCTTATGTTAGGGGTAAAATAGTCATTTTCCTACATGTAGAGGGTAAAATGGTAATTTTACCCTAAGTTAGCTTGTTTTCATGTTTCTAATTGTTAGTAATTAAATGTCTAACTTTTAGAATACGTTCTTACAGTTCCTCGTGTTTCGCGCTTTATTATCGTAAAACGCGACGATCGAGGTAAGTTAGCTTCTAACTTACTCTCAGTTTATTGTGTATGTATGATGGGTAAGAGAACTACAATTTATGTATGTATGTTATCATATATGCCATGTCATTACATGTTTATCTGTTATGCTTGATGATGTGAACCCCAACCGACTCGCTTTGAGACCCAACAACAATATTGGAAAAACAACCCAGGAAAGCCAAACTCAAGTCTATGGATGGAGAATTTAGACCCGTTGGGAATTCATTTCAAGAACCTAGATTATATTAAAATCTAGACCCGTTGAAATCCCGTCTCAAGAACCCAAATTACAAGGAGGAACGGCACAAAGGTTGTGATTTACCTTTGAGAAGTTCAAGAGTTCAATCAAGAACAAGAGGAGAAAACTCACTCACAATTAAAATTCAGAACAAAAGTCTAAAACTTGGAGTGGCTGGTTACATCCTTTAAATACCCTCCCCAAAACATGATAAAACCCTAGACTAAAATTTGAGACCCTACTCTAAAAAATGCCCTTCAGTGAACAGTAGCCGCGCGGTACTGTAGCATGAACAGTGTCGTGCTACAGTACTTCTAAACCCTAGTTTAAATAAAATAGTATCTTTTCAAAAAAGCCCTTGGCCAAAATACAAGGCCTTCCCAAAAACCCTAGTTCATAAGAAATAAGACATGTGGGCTAAGCATCCTCAAGCCCACTTATTCTAAACTAATAATAAAAATCATTTTAAACAAATTGAAAGCCTTAATATCTAAAGGCCCTATTTCTAAGTCAAGTCTTCCACAGCTTGGATCAGGTGGATCAAAACTGGTTCTTCTTCTTTCAAGCCCATCTTGAGTGTTGGGCTCTTGCTAGCTTCTGCTCAAGTGGCTTGTATTAATCCTTGCATTGCTTCCTTGATCTTCTTGGCTCTTGATCTTGTAATTGGCCCATCTGGAACTTGCAAAGGATCTTTAAGAGCAGGCCCACCTTGGTTCCCATCACATGATTTATTCTTTCAAGAATATTTATCTGTTACATAATCTTTTCTGTCATATAATGTTGTATGTTATAAGTATGCCATGTTAAGTATGCCATATGTTACATGTATGCCATGGAATGTTTATGTTTAAATCATATTGTGCCATTTACAAGTATACGTCATGTTAGAAAAGTTCATGCTATTAAATAATATCCATGCATTAAGAAAGATAAGACATGTTAAGGATGACACAGACCTCAGCGTGTTCATCACAAGTTATGTTAAGGATGACACGGAGCTAATCATGTTCATCACAAGATATGTTAAGGATGACACAGATCTAAGCGTGTTCATCACAAGTTATGTTAAGGGTGACATGGATCTAAGCGTGTTCACCACAAGTTATGTTATGCGGTGCCACGGACTCAAGCGTGGTTCACCTTATGTAAAGTTCCTATAGATCTCAGATCACGTTTAAGTTAAGTTATTCATGTCAATCACGACCCTAAATGCTAGGATGGGGTAATATCCTAGTGGAACTCTTTTGTTCACGCTGGAGTGTCTAAATAGGCGTGAAATTCCCTGGGTTGACGAAGTACAGTCAACAGGTTGTGAATAGGGCCTAAGTAACTGGTCACCGGAGCGCGCCAGGCACTAACGCCGATGGTGCTATATTTTATTTTACGTATATTCATGGGGCCACAACAACTGTGGAGCATGAAATATGGGGCCACAACAACTGTGGAGCATACACTACGTGAGACACAACAATTGTGACACGTAGAATACGTAGGGCCACAACAACTGTGGAGTACGTATTAACGCACTCACAGCTGGTCTAGATACATGTGTTGTGATACGGTAATCGGTAGGGACACACGGCTCTAGGGGACCCGTGTAGCACCCATATGGTCACGTTATTAATCAAGTCAATTGAATAAGATTCCAAATTCATGTCAAGAAGTTAAGAATAAGCAATCATGGTGACCCCATGAGATAAGAATAAGTTTCAGATCAAGTCCACGTTAAGACAAGTTTCAGATCAAGTCCACGTTAAGACAAGTTTCAGATCAAGTTCATGTTATGTTATGTTATGCTCACGTACAAGTTATGTTCATGTTCACGTTAAGTTTCAAGTTCATGTTCATATCATATTATGTTTATGTTTATGATATGTTCAAGCTCACGTTCATGTTATATTATGTTCATGTTCATGTTATGTTTCAAGTTCATGTTTCTGTCATGTTATGTTCACGTACATGTTATTTTCAAGTTCACGTTCATGTTATGTTATGTTCACGTTCACATTATGTCTCAAGTTCACGTTTATGTCAAGTTATGCTCAGGTTTATGTTAAGTTCAAGTTCATATTTACGTTATGCATGTTCACGTTCATGCTATGTTTCAAGTCCATGTTATGTTTCAAGTTTCACGTTCATGTTATGTTTTAAGCTCAAGTTCATGTCATGTTAAGTCAAGTTCAGTTCACGTTTAAGTTCAAGTTATGTCATGCTATATGTCAAGTTATGTTATGCTTATTTACGACTTTATTTATGCATTTATGCTTTTACTGCCATGCATGCATCTTTAACCTGTGTGGGAGTTTCCTATTAACTTATTGAGATTTTTAATCAAATCTCACCGTGGTAGTCCCAACTACCATTCCCCCCGAATGGTAGGCGATGTGTTAGGATCAGAGCAGAGAGCAGACATTCGTAAACTAAAGGAGGTTGACTAGATGCCGTAGACACAACGCGGAGCTTACAGCTTCCATAGTTAGTTTTTGGATAGTATTATGGCCTCGTTAGTTGAGTTATACGAGTTACTCAACGAACTTCCTCAATAGTGTATTTTGGTAATGTAAATATGGAGTTTGGTCTCCCATGTTTTTGAGGTTATAGTCTTCTAAGACTCGTACTAAAATCGTGGATGTTTATTTTGTTAAGTATGCTTGGTTTTGATTTAACTATATGGGATATTATAAGTTTGGTGCATAGTATTGCTCAGGAAAAAAAAATTATCCGCTGCGAATATTGCATAATGTCAAATGCATGTTAGGAACATTGCATCATATATGTCAAGAACGGGGGCAGGTAACCTTGTGTTACATGTCTCGACGCTTCAGATGTCCGTCCGATCTCAAGCGAAATTTGGGGGGCGTCACATTAAATACATTTAATGTAGTCATTTAGCTATTTTTAGGTGCTTTTAAAAGTCTAGGAGTCCTAAAAAACATGGGGACTTGTTTAGGTTAATGTTTATGTTGTCTTTAAAGCTGTAATTATGACTTTTGCCTATTCTTGAAGGGTTGTTCCAAGTATATAGAGGGGTATTTCGAATCTGAAAGGAGTTTTTTGATGATTTAGAAAATTACTTTCTTTGAGAGGACTTGTGTTCCTCTTGGTTCTTAAAAAGAACTCTTTGAACTTATCAAGTTAATCTTGTGGCGTTCAAGCAATCAAACTTATCACCTTGAATCCTTGAGAGATTCTTAGGTTTTCTTGGTGTGGCATTTTCAATCCTTCATAGTCTTGGTTTTCATCTATTTAGGTGACGGGTCAAGGCTCAACAAATCTTGTCTTCACGATCTTGGGGTTCCAAGCCATCATTGTTTTGGGTTTCATCACAATTGTTGGTGGAGTTCGTATCAAAACCTATGTTATTATATATTAACTGTATGAAGTAATGCTTACGAGTCATCAACTCTTTTTAGTTTTTATATTTGCCCTCCCAGGGACAAGATGAGCATGACAAGTCAGGATGGGGACAGCCCAAGGGGAGGAGCACAAAGGCCTAGGCAAGATATTTTGTACAAGAAACTTTAATTATAAAATATAATGTTTTTCGTTGTAATCTTTTAATTAAGAAAATGAATTTTATTTATAACATAGAATCTTTTGTATCCTGGCATGAAATAAAAAGAAATTTAAAAGGAACCATAATTCCCATCAATTGTTATTAAAAATTATTTTGAAAAGGACCCACCACAAGGATGGGCGTTACACCTCTCTTTCCAAAATGGGTAAGAAAACCCATGTCTCTCCTCCCATGCCGCCGTACGCAGCCACCACGACCTCTGACCACCACTAACAGCTTCACTAGCTCCACCTCTATGGCCTCCCTTCCCCGGAGCCCTCTCTCCTCCCTCGGATCACCAGACACTAAACCCACCGAACCCACACGGGTTCTCCACCTTGCGCCACCATACACGACAACCCAAGCCACCAGCCACCTCCATGGATTTCCCCTAACCATCCCCTTCCTCCTTCCCTTAACCCAACCACCTTAGCTCCTCCCCAGACCGCATGCACATAGCCCACTCTCACACTGGTCCTCCATGACCCACGGTTGAGCTCCACCACCCACTGCCTCCAGTCGCCATCACGAGCTCCCTTGACCACCATGACCTCTCCTCAAGCCCTTGCACAGCCAGCCGTACTCCCCAGCATTGTAACCCACGGCCCAAGCTCCTCCATGAGCCACCATGTCTCCAATGTGTACCACCATGAGACCATCACCCTAGAACCTTAACCCAGCACCTAGTAGCCTCTAGCCCAATGCCCAAACAGCTCTCAAATGCCTAAAACAGACACCGTACACCGTGTTAGCTCCACGTACAACTCTTCTGACGCCCTTAACTGTGTCAGGCAGCGAGCAATGCATAAGTTATCTCGTCGATGGTATAACCCTCTATCCCCCATTATTTATGTGAGTTGTTAGTTGATTGGTTGTGGACTGTGCTCTGAAGTGTGGGTGTAAAGTGTGTGCTGTAGTAGTGATGTGTTGTGGAGTAGTGTGAAGGGAGTACACGTGGTGTGTTCTCCATGTAGTGCAGCGATGCATTGTGTGGCATGCTTCGTAGTGATGTGTGGCGTAGTGTGGATGGAAGGGAGTTCACGTGGAGTGTACTCCATGAGCTGAAGTGATGCTCTGTGTGGTGTCGTGATGCACCGGATGGTGTGTCACGAAGGTTTGGATGGCTTAGTTAAGGAGCGCAAAGTGTGTGAGTAGTGTCGAGAACTATGGAACAGTGTTCCGAAATAGTTGTGATGTGGTCTGTAGTTTGAGGTGACAGGTGTCACCTTGTAATTGACTTCTGGCTGAGAGTATGTGTGAAGTAGCATAATAATGTAAGAGTAGCATAGCAGAAGCATGACTGGGGATTGTCACGAAGTGACATGGTTAAACAAGCAGTCGTGCTTGTGATGGGTGAGGAATTAGTGTAAGAATGATGTAACAAGACATCAAATGACGTGACTAGATCATGGCTTAGCTTGGGAGTAGTCTCGAGCTACATGGTGTGACAAAGATATAGTTTTGAATGGAGTCCTGTCATGTTAAGTGTTGGGATGAACTTGTATAGAGTCGGGAAGTAGGAAGAGTCATATCGAACGGGTTTGAGCAAGTTGGTATTTGAGTATGGTGCTTGTTCATATATAAGCAAGCAACCAATCAACGGACTATATGTTAATCTTAGGTGGTAAAGGGGTAAGGTACATGTGCCTCTGGTGAGACACGTGTGTCGGACGGGTTTACTATATGTAATGGATAATCTATTCTAGGCATGGTTACATAGTGCTTAAGCCTCATAGTTAACTTAGAGCCGTGTGGCGTGTATGGATTGGCATGAGGATTTAGTGTGAGCTAAAATGCATGGAGGTAGCGACGGGTGTATTGTCTAATATTGGGATGCATGACTCCATCAGTTGGAATGTAGTTAATGGCAAGGGTAAGACGAAGGTTGATATGAACCCACGGAAATTGGAATCTCTTGAACCCACAATCAATTTGAAAACTCACAATAAGAAAGCCAAAATCAAGTCAATAGATGAAAAAATCTAGACCCATTGAGGAACTCGCTTCAAGAACCTAGATTATATTAAAATCTAGACTCATTGAAGAACCTATCTCAAGAACCCAGATTAAAAAGGAGGAACGCCACAAAGGTTGTGATTTACCTTTGATAAGTTCAAATGTTCAATGAAGAACAAGAGAAGATAAACTCAACTCACAATGAATAAAATTCATCAATTTTCATAAACTTTCATATATTTTTCATAACGAGGCAATAAGAAGTATTTAAACTAAACCCTAAAACAACCTTAGGCTAAAATAAAACCAACCCTTTCTAAAAGTACCCTTGGTGAATATAGTGCCGCGCTACATTACCATGAATAGTGCCATGCTACAGTACCCTTCCCCTAAACAAGATAAAACCCTAAACTAAAAATTTAAGAATCTTTCCCAAAATACCCTTGGGCAAAATACAAGGCCCTCGCAAAAGAAACTCTAGCTGAAAATTAAAACAATCCCTAAACTACCCTTAAAAGCTTCTCCGGAAACTCTAGTTCCTAAAACATAAAACATAGTAGTTGAGCCAAACATATTCAAACCCAAAATATTCAACAAATCCCAAGTCATGTCTTCCATAACTTGTATCACGTGGTTGAGAACTAGATCTCTTTCTCTTGAGCCCATCTTGATGGGCCCCAATGTGGACCAAGTCTTAAAGATCCCTTGCAAGTTCTAAATGGGGCAATCACAATATTGAGAGCCCAGAAGAGCAAGGAAGCAATGTAAGGATTGGTGCAATCCACTTGGAACAAGTCTAACAAGAGCTCAATATTCAAGATAAACTTCAGAAAAGGAGATCCAGTTCTCATCCATGTAATACAAGCTATGGAAGAATGCAACTTAAATTAGGGCCTATTATTATGTTTATGTGATTGAAGGCCTACTTGTTTATTTCATTCAAATAACTTATTTTATTATATATAGGAATTAGTCTAGAATAATTGGGTTTGAGAATACTTGGCCTACATATGTTATATTTTGTTGAATTAGGATTTCAAGAGGCAAAGTTACTGTAGTGGTACTATAGCCATGCAATGTAGCGCGGTACGATTCACTTAAGGGTATTTTTAGAAAGAATGGGCTTTATTTTAGCTGGGGTTATGTTTTGGGAAGGCCTATTTAAACTCCTTGTAGCCACAGAATATAAAAGTTAATGAAAATTGATAAATTTTATTCATTGTGAGTTGAGTTTATCTCCTCTTGATAAAGTCTAACACTTCACAACCACACTTCGTTTCACAACTACGCAGCGAACTCCACAAACACTAACTACACAGTCTACAGCCAACCAAATCAACTATGTTAAACATAAATAACTAAAGATAGAGGGTTAAGACGAGAGAGATGTGATTGCTGTCGGGAAAGAATCCAAAACTGATAATTTTAGCGGGCTGTTACAGTCTTGCTCATTAGGGTTTTTGTGTTGGTTAAAATTTCATCTTATTAAGGCTGTCGTGTTCTTCATCATCTTAGGGTTTCATTGATTCCCTTCCAATTCTTATAAATTCTTGTGTGTTGAATTCAATTGTTTGATTTTTACAATTGAATCAATTGTTTGTGATTGAATTGGTGAGAAATGAAAAGAAATGAAAGGAAAAGAAAAGAAAAAAAAAAGAAAGAAAGGAAAAGAAAAATTCAAAAAAAAAGTGTAGAGAAAAAAAAAACTTCTGGATTGAGCCTTATCATCAAAGGGGCTGAGTACATTACTATAGTTGGTATCTTGTTTTGTATTTACTCTTTCCCTTGTATAATTTCCTTGATTCTCGTGTCATTTTGTTCCTTCCAGATTTCTCTTGTTCTTGTTTTTTTGGACCTAATTACTAGTTGGAATAAAACAAAGATTGTATTGTCTTGATTTAGTTTAATTAGTTCTTAAAGAACTTGAGCGGGAAAACTCTTGAGGTAAAAGGAAAGAGAGTGTGAGATCATTATCGGGAAAAAGTCAATTAAGAGTGAAACACGAGTAGAGTGTCATTATTCGAGCGTAAACATGTAAGGGAGTGTGTGAGGTTTTTATTACTAACATTCTTTTTGTGCAGCACATTACAATATCTTATAATAGTGACTTAACACCCAAGGGGGTGGCAGAAAATTCATTCTTTACATTGCAGTCCATGGAACAAAAGTTTGAAAGGTTAAATTTGGCATTGGGGGAAGTGAGGGATAGGATGAATTAATGAGGTGCAGTGATTAGAAATCTTCAATGTGAGAGAGATAGGAGGAGATGTGAACCTAGTATTGAACATCAATATAAGAATGAGAAGTATGTTGAGTCTCTTTTCTCTAGACGTGCTCTCAATACACAAATTAAAATAGATGATATGGAGCAGCAGAGAGAGAATATTTTTCATACTAGATGCCACATCAACAATAAGGTATGTAGTATGATCGTTGATGAAGGGAGTTGTACTAATTTAGCTAGTACTACTTTAGTTGAGAAATTGAATTTATCTACCTTGAAACACCCTAAACCATACAAGCTATAGTGATTGAATGGTTGTGGGGTGGTTAGGGTAAATAAGCAAGTGCTAGTTTATTTTTCAATTGGAAAGTATAAAGATGAGGTGCCTTGTGATGTAGTACCTATGCATGTTGGCCATATTTTGTTGGGGAGGCCGTAGCAATGTGATAGAAGGGTGAACCATGATGGGTTCAGGAACATTTACAGTTTTGAAAATGATGGAAAAATAATCAAACTTGCTCCTTTAACTCCAATACAAGTTCATGAGGACCAACTGAAACCGAAAAGTAAGGTTGATAAAAAAAGAAAGACTGAAAGTAAGTTTGATAAAAAAAGAAAGAGTGAAAGTGAGATTGATAAAAAAAGAAAGAGAAACTGAGATTGATCAAAAAAGAAAGAGCGAAAGTGAGATTGATAAAAAAAGAGAGTAAAAATAAGGTTGAGTAAAAAAGAAAGAGTGGAAGTGAAACTGAGGAAGAAAGAAATAGTGAAACTGAAAAGGAGAGAGAGAAAAAAATTGAGAGTGAGGCTGAAACCTCAAGAAAAAGAGTTAATGAGTTGAAAAACAATTGTGACGCCGAGAGTTCAAAAAAAGATGTTGAAAAAGAGAGTGAAAGAAAAAAAAAAAGAGTGAAAAGAAAAAGGAGAGTGAAAAAGAAAAGTGAGAGTGAAGAAAGTGAGAGAAAAATAAAGAGAGAAGTGAGTTTTTATGCTAAGGAAAACTTTTATACTAACGAATTTAATAACTCTTTGCCTAGTGTTATTGTTTTTTTGTTGCAGGGATATAAGGTCATGATTCGTAGCGGAGTATTTAGTGGATTGCCACCTATTAGAAAAATAGAGCAATACATTGATTTTGTGCCAGGTGAGACAATCCCTACCCAACCTTTCTTTGAAAAACATGAGTTCTTGACGCACTTGAAGGGACGAGGTAAGTTGACTAGAATGCATGCCAAGTGGGAGGAATGTATTAAGACTTTTCCTCATGTAATCAAGTACACACAAGGTAAGGAAAATTTTGTGGTTGATGCATAAACAAGAAGGTATGTCCTTATCTTCATTTTGGATGTAAAGTTATTGAGATTTGAATATAATGAGAAATTGCATACTAATGATGATGACTTTGATAGTGTGTATGGAGTATGTGAGAAAGCATTGTTTGGTAAGTTCTAGTCTAGATTGGTACATGTTTAGAGAGAATAGACTTTTTATGCATAATAGTTCTATGAGTGAGTTGCTTGTGGGTGGAACACATGGAGGTGCTTTGATGGGACATTTTGGTGTAAAGAGGACCTTAGAAATGTTGCATGAGCATTGGTGGGAGTATTTTTTTCCATTCATTGAGTTTGCATACAGTTGGAGTGGTCACTTTGGGGTAAAGAAGAGTTTAGACGTATTGCATGAACACTTTTGGGAGTATGGTTTGCCATTCATTGAGGTTGCATGGCCTTAGTGAAATTTTGGCAAGTATAGGGGCAGTTTTCAAAATACTAGTTCTTGAACCCTTTTGATATGAACATCTTCCTTACTTATGCAATTCCTAACTTAGGACAACATTTATTACAGCCGCACCAATTTTCTAAGCATCCGAAAAGTTTATAAGTTAGCCTCTAACTTACTCTTAGATAATTTATTTTTGATTCTTATATACACGCTATTTTAGCATGAAATGTTATGTGACGCCCCCAAATCCCCACGCACGGACACGGGGAAATCGAGACGTCCGGATGGTGACAACACGAGTCCCCATCCTATCGACGAGTGCCAAGTGAGTTTAAGCAACAGAAGTGCACGAAGAGACATGCAGCGGATAGTAAAGACATATAACTAAGTACCAGAATTTTTCATAGTTTAATACAAAGCTGTTCAAATCATACATAATAAATTATTACAAATACAAATATTGTTTCAAAACCAACTACAAGGCATAAACTCCAACTCAAAACTCCGGCGGAGCCGCCTCCTCGGGCTCAGCTTCCTCCACCTCCTCGATCCCTGCATCAAAATCTACGGTACCAAAATGGTGCCGCAGGTAAGTAAGACCCAAACACCACTAGATAAAAACATATTAAAAAAATTCAAACAATATGCATGGGAGAATGCCAATGCACATGTCCCAAAAACCTTATTTTTCCACACACGCCAAAAGTCCATTTGGCCCATAACATAACCTTTCCAAATAAACCGTATGCACCATGACCTCCCATAGGGGTCATCCGCACACCCTGGCTCCTGTGCCACACCGCGGGAATCCACCACGCGTATGACACATAAACGAGCGATGCCCAGTTCCGCGCCCCGCGCGTTCGTAGCCAAGCATCCTCTAGACGCGCGATGTCCAGTTCTGCGCCCCGCGCATTCATAGCCAAACATCCCCTAGCCCTCGCCAGCGAAGGGCCACGGAGTCTGTGCATAGAGCGATGCCTAGTTCCGCGCCCGGCGCGTTCGTAGCCAAGCATCCTCTAGCCCCCTCTCCCATCATCGCTCAGTTCCGCGCCCCGCACGTTCCTAGCCGAGCTTCGACTCAGGGGACGTCACTCAGTATATTACGCTCCCGAGTGACCAGAGGAGCTCCACCGAGATAATACCCTATCCCGACTTGGGTCGTGGTACACACGCACCCGAACATCCATTTAACACATGAAAATCCCATTTTCAATAAATAACCCATGAATATCCATATAATATGCCGTGCAATTAAAATCACACAAATTGACCACATGATCCAAACATCAACAACAACCAAACAATTAGCTCCGTCCTTAATCCATCCGACCCCCGAACTCCTCGGACTCAGTCCGGAATCAACCAACCAACCAGATAATTTATTGTAAGAGCAAAATATATTTAAATTTAAAAGTAGAGTTTGGAAAATACTTACAGCGCTATATGGTATTTTTTGAAAGCTCGCGGCGTTGCAAACGGCGGAGGAAAAGCAACGTAACAGTGTATTTTACACTGTGGCCGTAGGTAATAAATTACCCACTTTCGAACGGGGACAAACAAAGGCACGAAATTGATAGGGAATGATCTTGAGATATTTATGAAGTTAAAGGGAGTGAGCTTTGGCCGTGGGTGGCGGTGGAAACGGCGGTGGAAGAGCAAAAAGGGGCAGAACGGAGTTGAGCTCGTGGGAGCTGCTCCGGCAATGGATCGGGGTCGAAATTAGGTGGGTTAGGACGGTAAGAGGTAGGGGAAGAAGCTATGAAGAGATGGTGGCCGGAGGTGGTGCGACGGCGCCGGAAACGGTGAAAAATCGTGTGGCTTGGAGGAGCTCGTAGTGGCTAACGGCGGCTCGGATGGAGGTGAAACTTGGTGGGGATGCTCACCGGTGAGAGAGGAAGAAAACTGGGTGGGTGGTGTAAGCCACGCCGCCGGTGAGCGGCGGTTCTGGGCGGAGAAAGAAAATGGCGACAGGGGAGAAAACAGGGCAGGTGCCGTGACTTCCAGGGGCTCGTGGTGGCTAACGGCTGGTCCGATGGCTCTGAAAATTGGTGGGGATGAACTCTGGTGGGAGGGGAAGAGAATGGTGGGGGTGGTGTACAACACAGCCGCCAAACGGCGGCGGTCTGTGTGATGACCCGCTTTTATGTGTATTTTCACTGAAAGAATATTTTAATTTAATTAAATATTTTATAGTGCTTTTATTTTTATTTATCGAGTTTTAAATGGATTTTTGTTGGCTGTTGGATTTAAATTGTGATTTAATTTATTTTGGCTTGTTTTTGGTTTTAAAAATTTAAATAGTTGGTTTTTACTAGTTATTTATTTTATTTTAGCTTGTTGATGTGTTTA
>QGSO01002518.1:0-27201 GCA_011037825.1 Carya cathayensis | reverse complement strand
CCGACTCTTACTATATATATAAACGCCAACGTATGAGAAACATTATTTTTGTTTTGACATCTTTTTATTCTAATTTTACCCCTGCTTGTATTCCAAATTTCCATTCTATTACCTTTTTTTCTTCTTTTGTCATGTATTTTTTGAACTTTTTACATTGTAGGTGTTGTAATCTCTATTCTTTTTTTTTTCCCAATTTTGTCCATGATTTTATAAGGGAATTGAAACCGACTAAAATATTCTCTACCATTATTGTCTTTTTACACTCTCATTGACCGACCCGACACCAGAACCCTTAATCCAAAATTCAACAGTGTCTTCTCGAAGATGAATCCACCGCTTTATTACTTTTCACTTACTTTTATTACTATTCATTACTTTTTATCTACTTTTTATTACTATTCATTACTTTATTATTACTTTTTACCTACTTTTTACTACTATTCACAACTCTCCTCAACACTTCTCAACACCCAAACCCACCCTAAATGATGTAAATTCTAGAAGTTCAGTTCACTGCTTATTGAGTTTCTTCTCTCTAAATCACGTCATTTCTAAAAGACCAATCCACCATGTTCCATTGCCTTGTACAATTTTTGGAACACATCGACCGGCTTCATATTTTGTCTAAATCCTTTTCCATTCACCTCTTGGCTCATTTTCTAGGAGATTAATCACTTCCACATCATTTTTCAATTTCTGGAACACTTCCACTACCTTCATATTTTTCTTTCATTCACCACTTGGTTCACTTTCTGGAAGATCAATCACTTCCACCGCCTTCAATTTTGTCTGCATCACATTTTTACTCTATAAATATCATCCTCTGCTCTGCCAAACTACATCGTCTTCCTCTACACCTACTCTCTCGGTACATGCCTCTTCTTCCTCCATGCACGGCAAACCATCACACAAGAAACACACGACAAACTACTTGAAAGGAAGGTTAGCCTTGCTTAGCGCCATCACTCCGTCAATCACCCACGTCAGCCACCGTTGCCACCCACATCAGCCACGGTAGCATTTAGACATTGCAACCAAGAAACAAAAAAATGGCATCAGACGAGTTGCCAAGCCTAGAAAAATAAATCAAACTCATACCAAGAAACTAAAACATCTTAGATTTCATCTACTAGAAACACTAATATTCTGTCTTTTTCAAACTCAATGCTCTGTTTGAGGCTGCAGATGAAACCAGATCCTCCACGCACGACCAACCATCACACGAGAAACACACAACAAACTGCTTAAAGGGAAGGTCAAGCTCGCTTAGCCCCACCACGCAGTCAAACCAAAAAATGGCATCAACCGAGTTGTTGAACCAAGAAAAATTATATGCGAGTATCCCCAGGTTTGCACAGGAAAAAATTTGAAGATCATACCAACAACCTCAAAAGTATTTTCCGAAAAGAACCTACAGAGAGACCGGACGATTAGAGTGAAATGATCGAAATACTCACCATTTTACTTTTCCCGAGAAAATATTGAAGAAAGAGGGGAATTGGTGAGAAGCAAATTAATAGCTCCCACAGAGAGAGAGAGAGAGAGAGAGAGAGAGAGAGAGAGAGATAAGCATCAAAGTGGGTGTAAATCTTAAGAAGAAAAGGATAAGCTTTTCTCGTTTAGTAGTGGAGAACATAGATCAACAACAAAACAACAAAAAAGAAACCAAAAAATGAAGCCCCATACATTTTTGTTCAAAAACCAAACATGTAAAAAAAAAAAACCGAAAAACAAACATGCAAAACTGAATGAATGGGACTTGGTCCCAAACTCCATTAAAAAAAAAAAAGACCAACAAATCTACCTACAGCAAGACATAGCAGAAAAATGGAACCCATGGTGTGGTCGCTGGTTGGGGGAGAACCCATGGTGAGTGAAAGAGAAGAGAGGGGAGAAAGAAGAATGGAGAAGTCCTGTAGGAGCTACTACAGGGTGAGGAAGGGAAGAGAAGGGGATGGAAACATACTTCAAAAAGAAAAGATAGAAGAAAAGAAGAGAGAAGAAATTAACCGGAAGAATCAGTGGTCGGGATGTAAAAGAACAAGCGGTCAAGAAGAGAAAAAAGAAAAAAATAACCTCACTTGGTAAAAGGACCCTAGAATCAAAGTTTAAAATACAATTAAAAAGCAAAAATTTAAAAGAGTAAAAAACTACTTTCCTTATACTTCTTTCAAAAATCAAAAATATGTCTACAGCTTTAAGCACTCCAATCCACCCCAAATTCCAATGAAAGAAAAACAGAAAAATGGACGACTATTTTAAATACAGAAGGAAAAGCCAAAGACAAATGAGTGAACGACGGTGATTCGAGAGTACATGCTTAGAGCACTCTCGATGGGTTTTACAAAACCTATTTTTATGTAAAATTTGAATAAAAGTAGCTTAAAATTACTTCCAATGAATCGTGTATTTGAAAATGTATTTTCTATTTTGGTATAGTGTTCAGCTACATGTAGCATGAACTATACACAAATATAAAAATATTTTATTTATTTTTTCTCTTTTCATATACTTTGTTTCCTAGAAGAGTTTCTCTCTCTTTATATTTTTTCTCAAACAAATTATTAAATAATATAACATTTAAATGATATAAAGAAAAAATAGATAAACTGATAGATAGTACATTGCAAAAGTCAGTATGGAAAATAAAAAAAGTAAATTTTAATAAAGTATTTTAAAGAATAGAATAAATAAACCATTGGGAGTGCTCTACTTCCTACCCAAGATTGTTATCATTTCAAATTTTCAATTCCATTCCAAATACAGTTTCTCAAATTCGTTCTTCAAATATCATATCACCTTCGTCACAACAAAACTTGCGATGATCCCAATGAAAAAACAGTAAAATATAGAAAATGCCTCTTCTACCAAAATAATACTACAAAACTAATATTCACAAACGTTATACATCGAAAAAATTTACTATAATTTTTTTAAAAATATATTAATAACTTTTAGTCTTTGGTCGAAATAAATGATGTTAAAAATCTAACTTAAATAAATCATGTTAAAAATATGTTTGAGTTTACCAATTTTATTGTAGTTTTATCTTCTTCTTTTTTTTTTATTCAAATACATACCAAATGTTCATAACCATATGATATAAATAAAATCTTAACAAAATTAATTTTAATATTGTACAATATTTTATTTACAGTTACTTATATATTCTTTTTTTTCTATTAAATATTTTGATTTAATAATTTCTTTAAATATATACTTTCAAAATATAAATATTTTTTTGATTGTTGGTTAAAATTAATCGTTTAATAACAATGAATTGAAAAGACTTTTTTAAAATTGAAATTTTTTTTCCTATATTTACCTAATATGTTTTAGACCATATATTTAAATATATATTTCAAAAAATATTTACAGATTTTTTAAAAAAAATTGTTTTTTTATTAAATTTGTTTGGCTTCCAAATATGATATATACATTTAAATATTTCTCATATAAATTTTTTTATCCGTAAATTGGATGTAATCATGTCATTTATTCAGTCAGTTGATGTCAAATAGTTCATTATTCCTTTATATTATGTTCTTAAATTTTGCTTGTAAAAAATATTAAACCTCAAATATTTCTCTACAAAATATACTATTATTTCCTTAACGGTTAAGTGAAAAAAGAAAAATAAGCATCGGTCTACTTGGGAGGTCCAATTCATAGGTCCCCAAGCATTTTCCTAAAACATACAAAAGAAAAAAAAAAAAAAGTTGGTTAAACCATTTAGATATCCAGATGAGTTCAGAAATTTATAAATGATGGTGAAATAATTTGAGTTAAAATATTTTTACGAGGTTTTAAAAAATGAGAGATAAAAAATTGAATAAAAATATTTTGCAGTTAAAATATTATTAGAATATAATTTTTTGTTTTGAAATTGAAAAAAGTTAAATTATTTTTGTGTTTTGTTTAGAAATTCGGAAAAGTTGTAACGATTAGGTGATGATTTGATGAAAAAGTTAAACTTGAAAATTGTTTGTGTTTATGGTGTTTGAATATTAAAATGAGGTGGAATAAGATAAAATGAGATAAAACCATTTTACAATCAAAACGTGGCCTAAATGACTGTGCAAGTTAAAAATTATACATAAGAAATACTTTTTAAATATGTTACATCTTTGTGTGATTTGAAATAATAAATTTAGAATAAACAGTATTTAAAAAAACTAATCTATATTCCTAATTTTTTATTTATAATTCTTTGATATTAAATAATTAAATAATTACTTATTATTTTTTTAATTATTTCTTAGTTAATTAGATATAAGAGTAGGGTTGCAAATAAACAGTGCAGTTCATAGGACGTGCCCATGCAATCCCCAAATTGAAATTGCAAAAAGAATTTTTCTTTAGAAAAAGATCTAAATTGATATATGATGGCCAATGATTGAGCAATGTATTCTCTATTAATGGTGATAGACAAGTTATAATAGAAATGGCTATTGCTAAAAAATTATAACCGCAAAATAACTATTAAAATAAAAGAATTAATGTATTAAATACATAAGAGTCTCATCAAAATTTTTAAAATTAATAGATAAATATATGTTTATATTAAAACTCAAAATTGGACCCAAAATCCCGTTTACAAAATTTTTATTTATTTATTTGTTAAAACCTAGAAGTTTTGGACTAAAAATCTTCTAAAATTTTAAAATTATATGTATGTATTTAATATTATCTCTTTCACTATTCTTCTTCAGGCCACTTTGTAGTTACTTCTCCCTCTCTTGTACTTTTCTCCTTCTGTGTACAGTTTTTTTCTATTGTTTTTATCTCTTTCTGAAGTCTTAATTTAGATGTTAAAAAAATTAATTATACTAGCTAAACATGATATTTTGTTCAAAAAATAAAAACTTGATACTCTCATGAGTAATTCAACGATTGGCGTTCAAAACTAATTGAAAATGAGATTTTTTGTACTTAGCCAAGCTGTGCCTAGACCCATCATGTCGAAACCCACGACCCCCAATAGGGGAAGACCCAAGCAAACCTAATGACCTAAGGAGCCGACGGTTCTTCTAGACACCTTGCATTAATGGGGAACAGATAGGTCGGGATCTTGTCCCTTGCAAGATCGGTCTCATTAAATGCAACTCAGAGAGACCAGCCTCGAGGTCGGGTCCCTATAGTTGACAAGAGCAACTGCATTAAATGGGACAAGAGTGATCATTGTAGCGATAGAAAAACCCAACGGGAAAATCAGTTATAAATAGAAGAAAGCTAACAATGGGAAAAGGGTTATGCACTTGGTATCTCTTTCTAACTTTCCAAATCCCATTGCTTACCTTTCCTAGACCTAGGAATAAATATCTAACATTGGTATTAGAGGTGAACGGTCACCTCGTGCCACCCTCTCTTCTCCCCTCACAGATACAAGAGTATTGTTGTTGCTTAGAGGCTACAAAACATGTGTCAATAGTTGGCGCCGTCTATGGGATCTTAAATTATTTTAGCCTAAAAGCGTTAGCATGCCTTTTGTATGCTGGCTATAGCGTGTTCACTTGCGACCTTCGAGCAAGAGTCTACTTCGGAAAAAATGGAATGAAGGTTTACGGAAACGGAGGAACTTGTGAAGATTTTGACCTCACATGCAGAAGCCCTTCAACGAGAAAACAAGGTGCTAAAGTAGAGAAATGATGAATTTGAGGGAGGCGCTTGGCCAAACAAGATCGAGCGGACGAAATGGGAGTCATAGAACACTGGCGGGCTGCACCTCAAGACGAAGAATGGAAGTAGATGGGCGATGAGCTGCGCAGTCTCATAGGCAAGTATCATTAGATGGCAAAGAAGATATGGAGATCATCCACCGTGGACCACTTAGCGGCATAGACCTACCCTATAGCGCCAAAGTGATGGCAGTCCCACTTCCCTCGAAGTTCAAGGCCTTGCAGATAGAGATTTAAGATAAGCACCTAGAGATGTTAAAAACTCACATGATGTTGCACAACTTCCCATGGGAGATAGCGTGCCAGGCTTTCCATGATGCAGGGTCATTGCTTGTAACGACCTAACTCAATATTCTAAGGACAATTTTATTGGGTGTAAATTATATTGATGGGCCATATAGGAAAGCCCAATTGTAATTTTTGAATAATCACGTGTCCAAAATTTATTATGGTAGATTAGATAATTTTTCTTGGACTCAATACTTGGGCTAAAAGTCCAAATAATATTTATGGACCAAATGGACTTAGTTTTATCGGCACGAGGCCCAATAAATTAAGTAAGCCCAAATAAAAATTATACAATACCCAACGCATGCATATGCGTGTCTTCCTACCTGAATGGTTTCCTATCTAATTCGTAACCGTCTTCTGCCGATTTCTTGATCTGAAAGATTTCGGCCCTTTAGCCAATTTCTTCATCTCAAAGTTTTCGGCAATTAGCCGACTCACACGCCGAAATCCTCACTATTATAATCTCTCATTGCTCCCACAATATTCCCTTCCTCACATCTCCACCCTAGCCTAGCCGTAAACACAGTGGAGCCAACGTCAAACACGAGCAAAACCGAAACCATAAAGACCACCATATGAAACCCCTCGCAAATGGCAACATCTCTTTTGCACCTCCTCAATGGTAGCCACGAATAGCTCCTCTCCTCCACGACAAAGCAATTACGGAAAACCCATTGATAACCAACCAAAGAAGCTTCATGCCACGGCCAAGCCTCCACATGAACCACCCTAAGCAACTCCTCCCTTCGCCATGGACACAACCCAGACGCACAGCTCAACGCATGTACAAAGCCCTTGCTTTAGGCATCTCGAAACAAAGCCTTCATGTAGCACATACTCCTTGCAAGCCACTGTCCAAACCCAAGTTGTTTCTCGGAATTCTCACCATGCCACTCTCTCACTCAGCAACGTCACCACCAAGGCACGCCGCAACAACACGAACGTGAAGCCTCATTCATCCAAGCCTGAGCCATTTCTTACATCCATGGCTCCAACTCATCATTTCGAGCTACACCAGAACCACTACCATGAACTCAAGCCACCAACGTTGACCACAACCCAGATCCACCGTGAGCAGCCCAGTTGACATCGATTATTTTCTCTCTCTATGTGCTAGCTCCATTTTTGTAGAGTGCACCGCCGCAAGACCTTTATTTTCCAACAGCTTCTCTCGTCGGAAATGGCCACCACACAAGGGAACAGCTTCTCTTTGCCGCTCCTAGGCTTTGCGCATCGCTCTTCAGTCAGTAAGCTTTGATCTGACTCTCTCTTTGATGCAAATTAAGAGGATGCTTCATAAGTAGTGGAGCTATTTTAATTGATTTTTATCTTTTCCTAATTTATTGCTTTCCTAGTTAGATTAGTATTTCCTAGTTTTATTTTATTTACAATTGTTATTTCTTAGTTAGATTAGTATTTTCTACTTTTATTCTATCTACAATTGTTATTTCCTAGTTACATTAGTATTCTATTTTGTTGGCTATTTAAGGATCAATGATGTATAATTAAAGGTACTTCTTGAATGATTAATGAAATTGCATGTTTGATCCTGAGATGAGATTAGTCTGGTGAGACACCAAAAACCTATTAATTTATTTTCTTGGAGAGATTCCAACTTTATAGAGAGAAATTTTGTGTTTTTCTCTTCTTGGCATCGACGTGAAGTTGAACCAGGAAGTTGGTACTAATTTTGGCATCAGAGCAAGGTTCCTTCCTTAAGGAGCTTAGCACCTAATGCCTGTAACCTATTGTGGTACTTCGTACGCCATGGTAAACAACCAAAATCTAAACAACCAAGACACGGAACAACCCAATTTGTAGTAACAAATCAATCAAATCACCACAATTTTAGAGCAACTCACTCTCCGACTAGATGCCTTGGATGAGCGTCAAGCTGGAAAGGAGTTTAGGCCTTTCAATCGAAGAGGGCGTGGCCCAGTTCGTAGGGAGGTGTTAGACGAAAGTTGTAGAGATGTTGATGAAGATTGGGAACATGAAGAAGACCAGGAGTTCAAGGATCATCGGCTTTTGATTTGACGTCATAGAGAAATTTTTCACAGAGGTCGTGGTGGACATGGTACAGATTATCAACTTCTTGATGAATTGACTAAGAGGATGAAAGTTGATGTGCTAGATTTTTATGGAAAATTAGAGCCCAATGCTTTTGAAGACTGGTTAACGGATATTGAGGATTATTTCGATTGGTTTGCTGTATTGGAGGATTGAAATGTTCGTTATGTTTGGATGAAGTTGAAGGGGCATGCACGAGCATGATGGGGAAGTGTGGAATAACAATTATGCCGTACCCAACGTCCAGCAATTTCTAACTAGGAGGAAATGAAGGAGTGACTAAAGGAAAAATATTTGCCCATTGATTATAAGCAAATGATGTTCAAAGAGATGTTACAACTCAGGCAAGGGTCATTGAGTGTTAATCAATTTATGGACCGCTTCCATGAGTTGACTGTCTGTAGCAAGATTGTGGAGACTGAACATCAAACTTTAGCTCAATACTGCACCGGATTATGTAGCAATCTACGCAAGGAGATGTTGACTACACGTTTAATCAATGTAGAGGAGGTGTATCAATTGGCACTATGTATTGAGAAACAGATGGGAACCTTGGTTGTGAGGAAAATGATATCAATGGATCCAAGACCAAATGTGTCACAGTGCCTTCATTCCAAATGCCACCATTGTTGAAAGATCAACCAAGGGGCGTAGTGATTGGAGACCAGAAAGAAAAAGCAAAAGCTACAAGCGATACTATATTGTTGTGTGTCCTACAAGAGATAAAAAGTTAGCATTCATATGTGAAAAAGAGTTGTTGGTAATGGACGCTATTGAAGAAACGGATAAAAATGAGACCGATGGGGGTAGTCATAGTGAAGAAGAACACTTGTGTGCATCGGATTTACCTAGTTGCATGATTCATCGAGTGTTGACCGGAACTAAGAAAGAGCTCCAGGGTAATCTCGAGTGGTTGTGTACCAATATTTTCACACATGTATGGAACATAATGGTCAAGTTTTGAACGTCATTATTGATAATGGCAATGACATGAATGTGATTTCTGAAACTACCGTAGAACGTTTGGGGTTGAATATTGAGAAGCATCCTACTCCTTATCGGTTCAGTTAGGTTAATGAAGACAATTCAATCCTAGTGAAGCAATGATGTTTGGTTAAATTTTCATTGGAAAAAAAATATATGGACAAGGCCTGGTGCGACGTGATCCCTATGACCGTTTGTCACATGCTATTAAGGCATCCTTGGCTCTATGCTCGGAGGGTTTCCTATGATGGGTATGCTAACACTTACTCCTTTAATTTTAAAGGTAAGAAATTTGTTTTGGATCCTTTGCAGATCTCGAAATTTGAGACAAAGAAGGAAGATGTCCCAGTTTTGACCAAGCATCAATTTTCTCGAGTCATACATGATGAAGCTATAGTGCTAATGGTAGTAAAGTGCAAAATGAAACAAGATGATGGTTATGTTCTAGTGGAACTCGCCACATTGTTGGAGGAATTTCAGGACATTATGCTAGATGAGATGCCAAAGCAACTACCTCCAATGCGGGATGTGCAACATGCTATAGACTTGATCCCTGGATCAACCTTGCCTAATTTACCGTACTATTGCATGTGCCCAATAGAGAATGAAGAGCTCAGTCAGTAAATTCAGTAATTGTTAGACAAAGGCTTTATCCGAGAGAGTCTTAGCCCTAGCATTGTTATGGTTTTACTTACGCCTAAGAATGATGGTAGTTGGAGGATGTGCGTAAATAGTCGAGCAATTAACAATAAGGGTGTAACAAAAAAACCAGTGATCCGGTAAACCAGACCGAACCAAACTGGTGGGATCGGTCTAATCCCGAGTTTGGTTCGGTCTGGTACCGGTTTTATTTTTCTTAAAACCGGTCAAAATTGATCCTGTTTTTATTTTTCTTTTTCTAAAATCGGGCTGGATCTGTTTATATATATTTTTTAATTTTTTCTATTGTATATAATTTTTATATATCATATATAATTATATATAAAATAGTTTTGTATTATATGATAAATTAGTAATTAATATAATATTAAAATTTAAAATCTTATATCATTTTGTTTATTGTATTAATAGTTATACTAATATTATATAGTGCATATTAATAGTTATACGAATACTATATCACTATATATTATAATATACTATAATGTATCACTGTACTATATATTATAATATATCACTATAGTCTATAATACAATTATAATATATATTACAATATACTACAACATATTATCACTATAGTATTATATACTATAATATACTATATTATATAATATATAATATAGTATATTAAAACTGAAAAATTGGACCGAACAGAACTGAAAACCGGTAAAACTGGAATACTGATTTAGGAAGGTAACCGATGCGTAATCAATTTTAGAAAATGTAAAATCGGTATATACCAGTTCGGTCCTAAATTGTCTAAAACCGGATCAGTTACACCCTTAATTAACAAGATAACAGTGAAATACCATTTTCTCATTCTTCGTCTCAATGACATGTTGGATTTGTTAAGTGGTTCATCTATTTTCACTAAGATCAACCTTCAAATTAGATACCACCAAATCCGTATTCCGTTGGGTGACGAGTGGAAGACGACCTTCAAAACAAAAGATGGTTTTTTTGAACGGCTAGTCACGCCCTTTGGATTAACCAATGCACTAAGCACCTTTATGCGCAGTATGACACAAGCTCTCAAGCCATTCTTGGGTAAATTTTTTGTTGTTTATTTTGATGATATCCTAATCTTTAGCCAAAGTTTGCAGGACCATTTAGGCCATGTTGAGCAGGTATTGAAGACTTTGAGAGTTAAACAGCTCTATATTAATCTGGGCAAGTGTTCGTTTATGAAGAAAAGTGCCAAATTTCTCGGTTTATAATTTCTGATCAAGGTGTCGAGGCTGACTCCACAAAGGAGCAAGCTGTTCAGAATTGGCCAACGCCCCATAATTTTTCCCAAGTCAGGAGCTTCCACGGTTTGGCCATGTTCTATCGCCGATTTATTTGCAGGTTCAGCACTATAATGGCCCCAATCACTGAGTGCTTGAAAGCAAAGAATTTCTTGTGGTGTACCGCAGCTGCTAAGGCCTTCATTGAAATTAAAGAGAAGACGGGGCAAGTATCAGTTCTTAAGTTGCCTAATTTCTCTAAAGTTTTTGAAGTGACTTGTGATGCCTCACATGTAGGAATCGGGGGTGTATTGAGTCAAGAAGGTCACCCCATCGCTTTTTACAGTGAGAAGCTTAATGACACTTGCAAGCGATATTCGGTATATGACTTGAAATTCTATGCTTTAATTCAAACTCTCAAGCATTGGCGATCATATTTGATTCATAGAGAGTTTATTCTTTACACTGATCAAGATTCCTTGAAGCATCTAAATTCCTAAAGTAAGCTAAATGCCCGACATGCTCCCTGGGTGGACTATTTGCAGCAGTTCGAGTTTATTATTAGGCATAAGTCGGGACTGAAAATAAGGTGGCTGACGCCTTAAGCAGGAGACCTCACTTGTTGCATATGTTTTCAACTAATTTAACAGGATTTAAAAGTCTCAAAACGTAGTATGCTAATGATGAGGACTTCAGCAACGTGTGGAGTAATCTATCTACTCATGTGGGCATATCTGGTGGTGAATATTCTTTGAAAGATGGATATATTTTTTACTAAACACAGCTGTGTATTCCTCGTGGGTCTCTCCGCCAGTTCCTAATTATAGAACTCCATGGTGGGGTTTAGCTGGGCATTTTGGAAATGATAAACTTTTGGTATTGTTGCTGATCGGTTGTATTGGCCTCAGATGCGTAGAGATGTGCATACAGTGGTAGATCATTGTCGGATTTGCCAAATAAATAAAGGAACCAAGCAACAAGCGGGGCTCTATATACCATTCCCCATTTTAGACAAATCATGGCAACATATTAGCATAGACTTTGTTCTTGGGTTGCCTAAAACTCTTCAGCAACATGACTCAATTATGGTGGTCGTAGATCGTTTTTCAAATATGTTGCATTTCATTCAATTTCACAAGACTTATGATGACTCAAAGATCGCTGCATTATTCTTACAAGAAGTAATCTGATTACATGGTGTTTAAGCTTCTATCGTGTTTGACAGGGACGTAAAATTTGTGAGTTACTTTTGAAAGACATTGTGGATGAAAATGGGGATGAAGCTGATGTTTTCTAGTGCATTTCATCCCCAAACAGACGACCAAACTGAAGTAACCAACAAGAGCTTAGGAAATTTATTACGTTACCTTGTCGCAGATCATGTCACCATTTAGGATATAGTACTTTCACAAGCAAAATTTACTTTCAATAATTTTGTTAACAGATCAACAGGGTTCACCCCATTCGAAGTGGTTTATGGTTTTCGACCCAGTACTCCAATTGATAACAACTCCTTATTGTTGCCCCCCAGACTAAGCGAAGCTGCACTAGATTTTTCTAGCTATATGAGGGACGTTCATGAAGAATGCAAACGAGGCTTGAGGGTGACCCAACCTTGGTGATAATTACGATCCAATGTGCCCGAGTAGGTGCTCTAGGGCAATTTGTTCCAATGAAAATAGGATGTTGAGGTGCTTGTTACCCTCTAACTAGTGCTTTAGGCTAGCCTTTGTTGCTCAAAAGGGCCTTGTAGCTTAGGAGGAGCATCGTTCCTCAGGGATGCTTGTAAAGTTCCCTTGTTGGTTGAGAATAGTGTTGTAGGTCTAGGTGAGCGCTGTAGGTTAGGGTGAGAGTTGTTGCTTGGTGTGTGTCTTTGCTCTGGCGAAGATAAAGAGTTGAGGTGTCTAAGTGGCGCTCGAGGGTGCCTCCACACCTGTTTCTCTAGGTGAGGAGGTTGGTTTCTAAGTTTTTTTTTTTTTTTTTTTTTTTTCTTTCTTTCTGGTGGGGGTTGATTGCCATTGTGAATCCCGTTTGTTTTGCTTATTTGCCCTAAGGCTCTTGTTAGTGATGCAAATTTTCTAAACTTGCCTTTAGTTAAGACCAACAAGTGAAGTGCACTCCAGGGGCATTTAGCAACTGGGATTTCCTTGAAATCTTGAGGAGTTTTGTGGGAAAGACCTTCAAAAATATTTTTTTTTTTGGTAAAGACAACATCCAAATAACGAGCCTGAGAGAGGCAGACTAGGGGCATTTAGCCACTACTTACAACTTTTACTTGACTAATAGTGTTCGTTGTTGAGTAACTCTTGCATGGTGGAAGTTGCTCATCCTTGCTTATTTTTTATTTGTGATGGAGATTGTCTATTTTTGAGTTGGTTTTTTTTCTTTTTTTTTGCTTGCACTAGGGCACATGGTCGACCTTTGAATGCCTGGGCATTGTTGATTAAGATCGGCAAGTGATGCGTGTCACTTACCTGCTTGCCCATCTCCATGCTCCCATATGTTCATTCTTTGGGGCTCTCGTGGAGACCTAAGGAGTTTTGTTACCTCAAAAACCAAACTTGTTAGCTCGAACAAATTTATATAGTAAGGTCGGGATACACAAACCCAAGTCATTGGGCTACTCCTTTAAATTCTTCACTTTTTTTCTGGTAGAGAGTGGTTGTTGAAGAGCTGTTCATGTGTCTTTTTGGTTGCATCTAAGCTTATACTAGTCATGGCACTTTGTCCCAAAAATGGTTGTGTTGGGTGAACAACCATGTAAACCTTGTGATGCTCCACCTTAGCTCTAATGATGTGGGCCATTTATAGCCTATTCATGCTTGTGGCGACTCAAGTGCGCTGCATGGTTGGCGTATATTAGTTCAAACTTGTCCAAGTCTTCACACTACTTTAGTCATTGCCCTTCTTTTTCTCTCTCTCTTTTTCTAGCCGAGCAGCATGCGCACAGTGGTTGTGTGTGGTCGCTTACTTTCCCTCTACTACTCCAAAGAAAAGGGAGATAGTTGGAAACTTGGAGCACAATGCACTACCAGAAGTGGATTGGTCTATACAAGAGGCAGTGTTGCACGTAGCTTGTTGAGATGATAGTGACTCAACCTACAAAAAAGTGGACAGAAGTGGTAGAGAGCAATAGTGGCTGGCATAGCTCTCGTGCTAGCAAACACTTTAGGCATGAAAGGGTGAGGTACTACCATGGTGGCGAGTTATGTTGGTCTATGCCACAAATCTGATACGAAAGGTAGAGTGAGGCAGCAACTTAGGTAGTTCCCACCAGTGTTGTGAAGGTTTTAGGCGGTGACCTTTTGTGTGACAAATAAATCGTGAGATAGTGGGGGAGCTCGCCTGGATTGGGCTGGGTGTGGCCATGCCCAAGGCAGATTCACCCTGCAGAGCTTAGCGAGCTTAACCGATAAGCCTTGGCAAGGTGAGAGCTTGCGACATGGATGAGCTGCACCCTTGAGGCAGGTTGGGAGCCTTGTTTGTCGCGATGGACGAGCTACGTTGGGCAAGCCCACTGCTTTCTTTAACTATTGCCTGCCACGAGGGGCCCTCGTGGTTGGTGGGTTGCTCGCTCGCTAATGTTCATTCTACGTGTACGATGGTTACAAAAAATGCTAATGGGTCTAATGGTGGTCACTAGTGGCTACACAAACTCGCGAGTAGGGAGTTGCTGCTCAATTCAAGCGGTTAGCAGCGGGCCAAATCAGTGTGGCAGCCAGTGGGCTCTTTGCTAACTATGCTTGAGGGACATGACTGGCACCTGGGTCTGTCATGCCTCCATGTGTACACTGACACCCACGACGGGACATGCCAGGGCAGCCATGCACTATCATGGGTGGTTGTTGAGATTCTTCCCGCCAGCTTCTAGAACACTTGGCGAGGAGGAACCAATGGTAAAATTTTCACTGTCTCTATCTAGCCATTCGATGGGGTGGTCGGACTTGGCCTACACCCTGCAAGAAAGATGGCAGATATACTTGCTCGTCCTTGTGAGTTCCTTGGTTGGGAAATCTCACACCTTAATACAAGTCTAGGTGCAAGCCATTAGGACTACTGAGTGGGCCCCCTCATTCAACCTACCCATCTAGCCCCCACTTAGGCGAGTAGGGATGAAAGTTTAAATAAAAAAATCGGCCCAAACCAGGGACTAGACTGGTTGGTCCGATTTTGGACTGGTTCGGTCCAAGACCCATTCTATGATTCCACAAACCGGATATAATTGGTCGAGTTCCGGTTCTAGAATTTTTGGGATCAAACTAATTCGTGTTTATATATATAATTAATTTTTAATATTATATATGTAATTTTTATATATAATATATATAATTATATATGAAATAATTTTATCTTATAATTTATAACATAAAATTATAATATTAAACATGAACATTTGTTTGATTATATGTTATTAATATAAAATATATATATATATATATAATTACATTTTTGGGCCTAGTAAATTCTTAACATATTCCTTTGAATAATTTTGATACATACATAATACATTAGTAATACTAATATATATTAGTAAACTAATTACATTTTGCTTTTATTAATTGGTATACATTAATATACTAATGTATATTAATACTAATACTATATTAAATCACCATAAGGTCTTAATATTAAATCACTTTTATATAGTAATATTAATACTAATACTATATTAAATCACTTTTATATAATAATACTAATACTATATTAAATCACTATAACTTATAATAATATGGTTATACTAAAACTAGAAAACTGGATCGGAACCGGTAAAATCAGAAGTACCGGTTTAGGAAGGTAATTGGTGCAGAATCATTTCTTGAAAATGCAAAACCGGTGTAAATGGTTCGGTTCCAAAAATTGTAAAAATCAAACTGGACTGAACCGTTTACACCCCTAAGAGGGAGCAAGGACATTACCCACACATGACAGGCAGATGCCTGCCTTAATGAGATGCCCAGGTTTTCACTCGTCTCGTCGGCCCAATATATATATTAAGTTTTTTAATAAAATGAAGCCATTTTGTCTTAGATTAAGTTTTAAAACAAACTCCCCCTGCGTTGTAGAGGTGGGCAGCAGGCCCCTACCACCTTCCTGTTTGTAGATGGGAGGCATAGGGCGGATACCCGCATACATTTGGGTGCTTAGGGGATTGGACCTTGGTTGTACCCAAGCTCACTCAAGATTTACCCTATCTACCATATTATATATTTCTTAAAAATCTTCTTTAATAAAATAATGTTGTTTAATTAAAAGGTTTTGTTTTAAGACCCATCACTCCCTTTGCGCCTCTCTCTCTCTTCTTTCCCCTCTCTGCCTCTGCATCTAAACTTCTTGTCGCCGTCACCCCTACATGGTTGCCATCATAATTGCTCTCTTCCTCTAGCTATCGTGACTCACCCTCAGTCGGTATCTCTCTCTGAGTTGGTTTTGATTGTTGTTTTTCACGTAGTTGGTTTTTCGCCATGGGGGGGGGCGAATTTTCGCCCCTTGGCATTCGTCTCTCTCTATCTCTCTCCCCCCTTCTCTTTTTCTCACCGTGTGATATTGTAATAGCCCGCTAGAAATTCAATGGTAGAATTTCTATAGACTTGATGAACCTCGTGAAAACTCTGTAAGTTTTCACGAATCAGCTAATCGCAAAGGTTTTAGTTTGTCAACATAATTAGTGTTATCACTCACTATGGTGCCAGAAATGTGTTTTTAATTGTTTGAGGTATTTAGAAGTGTCAGAATATGTTATAGTCTACACCACTAGACTCAGTTGAATATTTAGGATTTTACGGCGCAATAATCCATTTTCATAATTTCGGATGGAACGGCTATTCAAAACTGTGAATTTATTTATAGGGACACTTCGGGGTTGAGTTTTGGTAAACGGTTTTTACTGTAGGTTATCATGAATATTTAGGATTTTTCAGTACTAAGTTTATTACACTTTTTTTGAGTGAATAGTAATCTCAATAAGCGTACTAAGTGCAATGTTTTCAAAATCACTATGTGGAATGTAACAGCCCGCTAAAATTATCAGTTTTGGATTATTTCCCGACAGCAATCACATCTCTCTCGTCTTTACCCTCATCTGGAATCACGCGTATAGATTATCTTTTCCGTAAATCACGTAATTTGTTCTTCACCGACAGCTGTAAAATCATGAGTCTTCCAAGACCACGCCTAGCCTTTCTCAAGCCCAAACTACCACTTTATGTGGTGGACAGCCACCGTACGCCGCCACGTACGTTCCTCCGACGCATGTTCGTGACGAACAACGAGCGACGCACGGGTTATCCCGTCGATGGTATAACCTTCTATCTCTAGTTATTTTACGTTTAAAATAGTTGGTTGGTTTGTGGATTGTGTAGTTGTATTTGTGGAATTCGTTGCGTAGTTGTGAAGCGAAGTGTGGTTGTGAAGTGTTGCGTTTGATTGTGTATTTTGTGGACTGTGCTGTGAAGTATAGGCGTGAGATGGATGCCGTAGATGTGATACGGCGGGTTGTGTGAAGAGAATACGCGTGTAGCGTATTCTGTGTAATGCAGCGACGCGCCGCGCGACGTGCACTGTAGTGATGTGTGTCGTAGAAGGAAGGGAGTACGCATGTAGTGTACTCCGTGTTGTATGGCGATGCATCGTGTGATGTGCATCGTGTTGATGAGAGTTGTAGCGAAGGAAGTACGCGTAGCGCGTACTCCGTGTCGCGTAGCGATGCACCGTGAGACGTGTATCGCAGTGATGGGTATTGTAGTGTGGATGGAAGAGAGTTCACGTGAGTGTACTCTGTATTAAGTCGTGATACATCGGATGGCGTGTCACGAAGGGTTGAATGGCGTAGCAGAGAAGTGTGGAGCGTATGGTGTAATGTTGGGAAACTGTATGACAGTGTCCCGAAGCAGTGATGATATGGATTATAGTCCGGGATGACTGGTGTCATCTTGTGGTTGACTATGGCTAAGAGTATATGGATTGAGAAATGAGTTGTTTGTTTGGTTGTTATTGATAATTTTAATGAACTTGTTTTAGTGCAAAGGCTTTCTGAAGTCAATTTATCTCTTCCGAGTATAGTGAAACCTCAAGTTGGCCGTGGTGTTGCAAGTGCTTACAATATGGCAATTGAGTTCAGAAGTGAAAATCTTAAGGACTCGAGTGTTCCTCTTCCAGCTGTTGTGCAGTTCCTCGTGTCTCGCGCTCTATTCTCATAGAACGCGACGATCGAGGTAAGTTAGCCTCTAACTTACTATCAGTTTATTGTGTATGTGTGATGGGTAAGAGAACTACAATTTATGTATGTATGTTATCGTATATGCCATGTCATGCTATGTCATTACATGTTTATCTGTTACGTATGATTTAATCTCTCATGAATAATTATCTGTTAAATAATCTTTTCTGCCATACAATGATGTATGTTATAAGTATGCCATGTTAAGTATGCCATATGATACATGTATGCCATGAAATGTTTATGATTAAATCATATTATGCCATTTACAAGTATACGCCATGTTAGAAAAGTATATGATATTAAATAATATCACATGCATTAAGAAAGATAAGACATGTTATGTTATAATAATGCGTGGGGCCACAACAACTGTGGAGTACGTATTATATTTATGTTATTTATAATGCGTGGGGCCACAACAACTGTGGAGTACGTATTATATTTTATGTTATTTATAATGCGTGGGGCCACAACAACTGTGGAGTACGTATTATATTTTATGTTACTTATAATGCGTGGGGCCACAACAACTGTGGAGTACGTATTATATTTATGTTACTTATAATGCGTGGGGCCACAACAACTGTGGAGTACGTATTATATTTATGTTATGTTATTTATAATGCGTGGGGCCACAACAACTGTGGAGTACGTATTATATTTTATGTTATTTATAATGCGTGGGGCCACAACAACTGTGGAGTACGTATTATATTTTATGTTATTTATAATGCGTGGGGCCACAACAACTGTGGAGTACGTATTATATTTTATGTTATTTATAATGCGTGGGGCCACAACAACTGTGGAGTACGTATTATATTTAATGTTATGTTACTTATAATGCGTGGGGCCACAACAACTGTGGAGTACGTATTATATTTATGTTACTTATAATGCGTGGGGCCACAACAACTGTGGAGTACGTATTATATTTTATGTTACATGAAGTATGGGGCCACAACAACTGTGGAGCATACACTACATGAGACACAGCAATTGTGACATGTAGAATACGTGGGGCCACAACAACTGTGGAGTACGTATTATATTTTATGTTATGTGAATTCATGGGGCCACAACAACTGTGGAGCATGAAGTATGGGGCCACAACAACTGTGGAGCATACACTACATGAGACACAGCAATTGTGACATGTAGAATACGTGGGGCCACAACAACTGTGGAGTACGTATTATGTTTTATGTTACTTGAATACGTGGGGCCACAACAACTGTGGAGTACGTATTAATGCACGTTATTAATCAAGACAATTAAATAAGATTCCAAGTTTATGTTAAGTCAAGTTTCAGATCAAGTTCATGTTATGTTATGCTCACGTACATGTTATGTTCATGTTCATGTTATGTTCCAAGTTCATGTTCACATCATGTTATGTTCACGTTTATGATACGTTCAAGCTCACGTTCATGTTATGTTATGTTCATGTCCATGTTATGTTTCACGTTCATGTTATGTTGATTGTTCATGTTATGTTTTAAGCTTAAGTTCATGCCATGTTAAGTCAAGTTCAGTTCACGCTTAAGTTCTGGTTAAGTCATGCTATATGTCAAGTTATACTATGTTTATGTATGACTATAATTATGCATTTATGCTTTTACTGCCATGCATGCATTTTTAACCTGTGTGTGAGTTTTATGTTAACTTATTGAGATTTGTAATCAAATCTCACTGTGGTAGTCCCAACTACCATTCCCCCCGAATGGTAGATCTTGTTACAGGACCCAAAGGAGATTTGGAATTTGACCAACTGAATACGGTCGACTAGGCCACGGTGCGATGTTGATGATGGTATAGTATTTAACTTAGGTTAATACTTGTACTTTTGGAGTTGTATCTCAAGTATTCTTTTGATCACAACCATTTTAGACTAGTGTGGTGATCACGGCTATTTAGTATGCCTTTATGTATGATATATGTTTCAAGTATTTGGGATATTTTAGTTTGATGCATAGTATTGCTAAAGAAAAAAATTATCCGCTGCGAATATTGCATAATGCTATATGCATGTTAGGAACATTGCATCTTATATGTCATGAACGGGGGCAGGTAACCTTGTGTTGCATGTCTCGACGCTTCAAATGTCCGTTCAATCCCAAGCAGAATTTGGGGGCGTCACATGGAATATCCAAATTAGGTTAGAGAAGTTTTATTTGAACACTTAGCAAGATCTTAGCCACACATAGTGAATAGTATTAGATACTTGGCAGAAAGAGGAACTATCAGATGGATTTGTAAAGGAAATCAAGGTGTGAGATCATGCCACCTAAGCAAAATTCTTTTCATCTAATCAACCATTTGAGCTAGATCAAAGAGGGTTTCAACCCTAGTAAAACCCTAAATGATTGGAATTCAATTGAAATCCTAAAAACTTGGTTGAAACCGAAACCCTAAATGGTTTCCCCAAACTCTAAAGTTGGCTTTCAAACCCTTTTTGATCCAATTTCTAGCATTGTGTTTAATCACTTGATTAAATCACTTCCATATGCTATTAATTTCTCAAATTCTTGTTATGACATCATTATCTAACCTTTTAAACCTTGGAAATTTGATTGGACCAAGAAAAATTGGATTTGAGCTTGATAGCATCCTAAACCCTAACCAAACCCCCTTTAAACCCCAAATTGAAACCCACTTGGTCGAGGCCCACCAAGGCCCACGAATTTGGCCACCTTGGCAAGGCTTCTTGGAGAAGTTTCCTTCCCCACATGGCAGACCATCCACTGCCCTTGGCTGCACCCAACAGCGCCTTGATGAGATGGAGAAACCCACCCCATCAACCTCTATAACTCACAGCTTCTGCAGGCAATCCTTTACCCCCCACTATTCTCCACTTTATGTCACATAACCACTTCCAATCAAGGGTCTTTCAAGCCCATATCTTCCCCCTCCAGAAGTCTAGAGTCGTGCAAGTCACACTTCTTTCACTTTAATCACTTCTTCACCTTGTTCTTAGAGAGACCCAAAAGAGCTCTCTAGGGCAGATTTCTGTATCTTTTTGCATGGAGATTTTCGACCCTTTGTAAGTATTTTCACATGATGACTCTTTCATAAAAGTTGTTTCTCTTTTAGTATACTTTCTGTAGATATAATATTCGTATCATTCCATAGTCATTTGGTCAGTCAAAAGCATTTTTAACCATAAAAAGGTCATTTTAGGCGTCAATCTGGAGAGTATGTTATGTTTTGGAGTTTTTGACCAAGCTAATGGACATTTCTTGGTCTGAACATTTTATTGAGTGTTTTTAGCATGTGTTTAAGAGTGTTCATTGAGGTTTTGTTGCATGACTAAAGCTTTTGATGATAGATTTTCTTAGATCTAGAAACTTGAAAACTGGAAGTGGCAAAACAGTTTTTATTTAGAAAAAGTTTGAATATTTCGAGGTTTGATCTTATTCTAAAGGCTTTGATATTTTTCTATGATGATCTTAAATCTCTTATTTTCATGTTAGGATGTTATTTTGAAGATATTTAGTATTAGTTTCAAATATATGATTTTTCTATACAAGAGGATTTCAGTTAGGCCTAATATTTGATGTTTTTGGCTTAAATCCATATTTTGTTGATTTTTAGCCATGTGATTTTAAGTTTGATGGTTGGATATTCTTTATAACACATTATTAAACCATGTGATGATTTATTTCGAAGATCTCACCCTATTAAGCCATTGATCAAGAGATGATCAAAACTAGTTGAGAAAAAAGTTTCTGTTTTTAGACTAAGTGTAAAACCAAAAACTCCAAATGTTATTTTGTGATTTTGATGACTTTAGTTTGATTATTTAAAGCATGGTTGATCTTAGGATGATGTTATGAATATGTTAGAAGTAAGATTTGATTTTTTAGAATTCTTGGAGATGTTTTGATTTAGGGTCAAAGGTTGTAATTCAAGTGTTTGGATCTTTTACAAAACTTTTGGAGTTGATTATTAGCTTTTCTAAATGGATGTTTTAAGTATGGTTTTAAACTTAGGATAGTAAAATGTTTGTTGCAAAATTTTGGTTTAAGCATGAGTTTTGAAGTTGGAAGGAATTGCAACAAAAATCAAGAGAAATGGCCTATGGATGTTTCGGCCATAGTGTGTTTTTCATAATTGTGTTTTGTTTTAAATTTTTCTAAGTTGATATTTGAGTTTAGGACAAAATTTACTTGAAAAATGTAAATTTTAGAAATTTTTGGAGTTAGGATGTGAAATCCTTAAGTTAGGGGTAAAATGGTCATTTTCCCACATGTAGAGGGTAAAATGGTAATTTTACTCTAAATTAGCTTGTTTTCATGTTTTTAATTGTTAGTAATTAAATTTCTAACTTTTAGAATACCCTCTTATAGTTCCTCGTGTTTCGCACTTTATTCTCGTAGAACGCGACGATTGAGGTAAGTTAGCTTCTAACTTACTATCAGTTTACTGTGTATGTATGATGGGTAAGGGTACTACAATTTATGTATGTATGTTATCATATATGCCATGCCTTGCCACGTCATTACATGTTTATTTGTTATGCATGATTTATTCTTTCATGAATATTTATTTGTTACACAATTTATTTTGTCATGTAATGCTGTATGTTATAAGTATGCCATATGTTACATGTATGTCATATCATATAATATTCACTGTTGCAAGTATGTCACGTCAAGTATGACATTTGTTACATGTTTGGTCATGTTACGAAGTGTTTCCATCTCAAGTAAGTCATGTTTTTCGAGTTACGTTTAAGTTAGTTATGTCTATCATACTTGTGATGTAATCATTATGATTGTCTGAGCATCTCCACTTTTAATTCACATGAGGTACTTGTAATTCACTTGGCGAAATTATTTTGATTGTCAGAATGCCGTTCAAGTTCAGTTATGCAGATACTCCTAGCGTAATTATTCTGATTGTTAGGGTATTTTATTTAAAATACTCGTGATGGAATCATTCTTATTGTTAGAGTATTACTAGGTACTCTTGGTGGAATCATTCTGATTGCTAGGATACGTGTTTTAAGATACTCGTGATGGAATCATTCTGATTGTCAGAGTATTACTAAGTACTCCTGGTGTAATCATTCTGATTGCTAAGGTACGTGTTTTAAAATACTCATGATGGAATCATTCTGATTGTCTGAGTATCTCTGATGGAATATGTTGAGCGGAATAATTCTGATTGTTTACTATTCCTGACGAAACGACTGGCGGAATCATTTTTTATTGTCAGAATTCAAGTCCAAGTTTATGTCAAGAAGTTAAAAATAAGCAATCATGGTGACTACATGAGATAAGAATAAGTTTTAGATCAAGTCCACGTTAAGTCAAGTTTCAGATCAAGTTCATGTTATGTTATGTTATGCTCACGTACATGTTATGTTCATGTTCACGTTAAGTTTCAAGTTCATGTTTATATCATGTTATGTTCACGTTTATAATATGTTCAAACTCACGTTCATGTTATGTTATGTTCATGTTCACGTTATGTTTCAAGTTCACGATTTTGTCATGTTATGTTCACGTAATATGTACATGTTATTTTCAAGTTCACGTTCATGTTACGTTATGTTCACGTTCACATTATGTCTCAAGTTCACGTTTATCTCATGTTATGCTCAGGTTTATGTTAAGTTCAAGTTCATATTTATGTTATGCATGTTCAAGTTCATGCTATGTTTCAAGTCTATATTATGTTTCAAGTTTATGTTTAAGTTCAGGTTATGTTAGTTATATCATGCTATATGTCAAGTTATGCTATGCTTACTTACGATTTTAATTATGCATTTATACTTTTACTTCCATGCATGCATCATTAACCTGTGTGGAGGTTTTATGTTAACTTGGTGAGATTTGTAATCAAATCTCACCGTGGTAGTCCCAACTACCATTCTCCCCCGAATGGTAGGCGATGTGTCAGGATCAGAGCAGGGAGCAGACATTGGTAGACTGAAAGAAGTTGACTAGACGCCGCAGACATGACAAGGAGCTTACAGCTTCCATAGTTAGTTTTTAGATAATATTTTGGTCTTGTTAGTCGAGTTACTCGACGAGCGTCCTCAATAGTGTATTTCGATAATGTAAATATGGAGTTTGGTCTCCCATGTTTTTGAGGTTACAGTCTTCTAAGATTCGTACTGAAATCGTGGATGTTTATTTTGTTAAGTATGCTTGGTTATGATTTAACTATTGGGGATATTATAAGTTTGGTGCATAGTATTGTTAAAAAAAAAATTATCCGCTGCGAATATTACATAATGTTAGATGCATGTTAGGAATATTGCATCTTATATATCATGAACGGTGGCAGGTAATCTTGTGTTGCATGTCCCGACGCTTCAGATGTCCGTTCGATTCCAAGCGAAATCTGGGGGCATCACAAATACAACATGGTGGGCAATGGGCAGATGGCCTTGGGGACCAATTTGCCCCCTAGCATCTGAGAGGGGGTACCCATCCATAGGGGGTGCACCTGGGGGCTGCCTGCCGAAGAGGTGCATGTAGCACACCTACACGTCATGCAGCCCACTTAGCCTTATATACATAATTTTCTTATTTAGATAGTCCTCACATAATTAAAATCCACATGAATGAAAAAAATGAGTAATAGGGAAGCTTATCTGCTTTTTTGGAGGTACTCTCGTAGCTACATCGTCGTCTCCTCTTCTTCCTTTTTTTGCAGAAAGTGATAAATTGAATCCCATTGGTGGTGCCAAACTGTTGGTACATTTTTTTTGCATGGCCAGATTCCAGCAATGTGATTGAACTGCCCACCATGGTGGCTTAGGCATCGATACAGTGTTTGAACATCATCCATAAAAATGAATAATAAATAAATTTTTTTATTATATTTAATAAAAAATATATTTTAAATGAAAGATATTATTATTTATAAAATAACATATTTTAAAAAAATACCTCTATTTAAAAAAAATAATCATCATTCTTATACCATACACATGTTTTTATTTATAATTGTTTTTTATATTTTTATCTTCGTAAAATTATGTTGTAGAGAAGATGAGAAGGAGAATTATTTTTAAGATATAATTGTCGAAAAAATAATTAAAAAAAGGTTCTCTCTATCATTAGTCATTACTCAAGTTCGGTTAGGTGGGCTGCTTCTGAATAAAGCGAGACACCACAAATAAATTCGAGACTCTATTCTGTTCTTCCTGGGGCTTGGGTACAGTTGAATTCGAATCCTCCAAATCCAAAACCGGTTTTGTGTACTCTACGATTTGGGCCTCTTTGTTTGCCCCCTCTATCTCTGCACTGCCGGGTGGTGGATCTCTCTCCCATTGGCATCGCCCGTGATCAAGCTCTTCTCGACTTACTCTTCCTCAATCAACCCCCTTCTACAACTTGTACTTTTGCCCACAAAAAAAGAGAAAAAGAAACCAGTCTACTACTCGCCATCTTCCATTCCGACCATTGGAGCCGATCTATTCCATCTATTTTATTTTGTCTGGTAATCCCCTCATTCGTTTTTATTTTTGATCTTGGCATTTTTGATTTATTACGTTTTAATGACATTTATAACCTTTATTTTTATTGGATGATTATGATCAACTCATTTGAATGTGATCGGTGCTAGTTTTTGATTTATTATGAATACCCAGATGCTGAAATTTGGTTTTGTGATGAGTTTGTGGATATATTGAGGGTTTCATTTGGTTTGAATTTTGTTAGAGCGTATAACTCTTGAATCTCTTAAGCACCTATGTGCTTATTATTTTCCTTTTTATTTTTTTGATTTTTGTTTCAGGATCCCATTAAATTTGGTAGATCAATTGATTGTTTCCCCCGTTGGGTAGCTGTTCTGTTTGCTAATTGGGCCAACCTTCTGTGTCAATGAGTGTGCAAAGAAGATATATGCAGTGGCTTTCCTGGTTTATCGAAAGTTGTAAGGAAGTTGATTGTGTGCTTCTAGCAAGTTAAGCGTTTTTCTTTTGCTTGATCTTTTGTGGGAAGCCCGTGGGTGGATTAATTGTCTATATAATTACTATTAATATTGTTTTGAGTTATGGAGCATCTTCCTGTTGAAGTTGTTGGAAACATACTATCCAGGCTCGGAGCTGCACGAGATGTGGTGATAGCATCTGCAACTTGTTGTAAATGGCGAGAAGCTTTCCGCAAACACCTTCACACACTCTCATTCAATTCAAGATTGGCCTGTTTATCGAGACTTGAAGATTAGCCGACTTCAAATCTTGATAACTCAAACAATATTTCAAACCACGGGATTAACAGGTCTATATATTCTAATGGATGGTGTTGATAAGTTCTCGGCATCCACTGTCATTGCTTGGCTCATGTATACCAGGGAAACATTGCGCCTATTGGTTTATAACGTTCAAACTACTCCAAACATTAACATTCTTGAAATATGTGGCAGGCAAAAATTGGAAATGTTGGTCCTGGCCCATAATTCAATTACTGGTGTTGAACCTAATTTTCAAAGATTTCCTTGTTTGAAATCTCTATCTTTAAGTAATGTCAGTATTTCAGCATTGGATCTGAGTCTTTTGCTCAGTTCCTGCCAGAAGATTGAAACTTTGAAACTTGTCAACCCAGAGATTGCAATGTCAGATGCACAAGTGACAGTTGAGCTGTGCAGTCCCACCTTAAAAAGTATTTATGTTGAAGCAATCAGTTTGGACAAGTTTGTATTGGAGGCAGATAGCATTGAGTGTTTGCACTTGAAAGGTTGTGCCCTTGAGGTTTTTGAACTTGTCGGAAAGGGCACCTTGAAGCACTTCAAGATTGATGATGTTAGTGTGCAACATCTTGATATTGGCGAGACTTTCAAAAATCTTGAGATTGTAGATATCAGCAACTTCTCAATTTGGTGGCCGAAGTTCTACAATATTGTCTTGAGATCATCGAAACTACGAAGGCTTCGCCTTTGTGAAGTGGTGTTTGATGAAGAAGATGAGGCTGTGGATTTGGAAAGAATTGCTGTTTGTTTCCCGCAGCTGACTCACCTTTCATTGAGGTATGACTATAGAGATAATATTGCTCTCTCGTATCTGGAAGGGTCTTCTCACTTGGTAAATGTGACTGTCTTGGAGCTTAGTTGGACT
>QGSO01002497.1:0-18568 GCA_011037825.1 Carya cathayensis | reverse complement strand
GGAAGAAGAGTTAATCAAAACTAACCTTGATTTGTAGGGTTTCTGAGGATGGCTAGATGAAAGCGACGACGGGATGACAACGACGACTGGATGATGGAGACGATAGGATGATTTCGGTTCTTTAGTTTATGGTGTGGTTTGTTTGGTGTGATTTCTGTTTTTGGGTTTGATTTGTTTAGTGAGTGTGATTTGTTTTGTGCTTTCTGTTTTTGATCAACTTTTTCCTACGTGCTCAGCTGAGTAGGAAATTTTGCTTCCAATATAATCTTGGACCATGTACTTTTATTCTGTTGTATTTTTTTATCTATGTTTTGGATATTTCTGCTCAGTTTATTTTGGAAGTTCCACTGTATTATTGTACGATATAAAATGTTAGGATTTGGTCATTGTTGCTATACAAATATAAGATGGATGCTTTTTCAATAGTCCCTTAATATCAAGCAGAAAATTTTTACTTGCATATATTCCACACCATTAACATGACTTTGACTTGATTTGCCCCTCCCCCACCTTTTTTTTTTTGTCTCATATTCATAGTTTTCAATTCAAGGTTTGAGTTCTTTTTCTTTATCATTCTTTTTGTTTTACTACGTAAAACTGATGTAAACTATAATAATAAATATTTAATTGTTGAGTGGAGCTCTGGTTGATGATTATATCTTATTCTTAATCATGAAAACATACTTAAAAGCTAACACAAGCACGTAGAGAGAGAGAGAGTGACATAAAGCTTGTCCTTTCAGTTTCCACCTTGATGAATTATATCAATGAGCTGGGATGTGGGTATGAACCTAACAATATTACTAAACCAAGGTGCATTATCACTGAACCGTGCTCATGCATGTGTCTCCAATCCTAGTCCAGGTTACTTGCATTATTAAGGAAATATTTATTCAAATTTTCTTCCTCTTGAAACTTTTTGAAAGTGAGTTGGAGCAACTGTGTGGGCAACCCATCAATCTTTCTTAAGCTATTGGGAAATCTGTGACATTTCATGGTTTCAATTAGCTATTTCTTCTCAGTACTGACTTTTTTGCACTTACCTCTCTTCTTTCCCTATATTTTGGTTTTTCATATATAAAATCTGTATCATCATATATTTATTTCCTTCCTATATATTATATTAGGCAAGCAAGAGCTAGTTATGATTTGAATATGTGGACTACCGTCTATTCATGTCTATGAAATATCTTATGATTTGAGTTTTATTTTTTTAATTTCTTGAAGAAAATCCAACCAACTTTAATGCTAGTTAACCCAGTAGCTTTCCATGCTAACTTGAATGGTAGTAATTTGTCATACTTGTGTTTTAATTTCCTGCTTTTTTTATTTTATTTTGTTATAACTTTAACAGATGGAAGAAAATTTTGTGAGTTGTAATGTTGATACAACCCAAAGGGTTGGCGACTCCTCTTCAATTCCATTGGATGTAGAGGAGCTTAGGACTCTTCCAACCCCTTCTTCATTCACACATACACAACAACCTACCTGTTTCATCCCACGTTTACCCAAGAAATCCAAAAAAATGCCTAGCAACCAATCTGTGGTATGGGAACACTATACTAGAGTGCAACCTATTGACCACGATAACCCAAAAGTTCAGTGCAATTATTGCGTTAAGTTATACAGTTGCCAATACAAAAATCGCACTTCATATATATTACACCACCTTAAGAATGCATGTGAAACTTCCTCTCTTAGAGTTAAAGGAGTTGGAAGAAGCCAATTCTCTAGTGTAAAGGGGGATGCGGAGGGAAGAGTGTGTAGTCCACAAGGCCTAGTGAAGTACAATGCAGAAAAACTTAGGGTGTCAACCACTATGTATTTTATTATGTGCAAATTGCCTTTTAGGCTTGTGGAGCATGAAGGTTTTATTGAATATGTAACTAATTTAGAGTCTCGATTTACTTTGTCATCCCGAGCCACTTTAAAAATGGATTGTATTAAATTGTATAACGAAGAGAAGATACAGCTAAAAAAAATTGTTGGATGGTCAAAGAATTTGTCTTACCACCGATACTTGCACGTCGGTGTAAAATCTGAACTACATGTGCATTCCTGCACATTTTATTGATTGCAATTGGAGATTGCACAAAAAAATACTTAAGTTTTGCCAAATTCCTGACCATAGGGGAGAAACTATTGAGAGAGTGTTAAATTCGGGTTGCATGAATGGGGTGTTGATAAAATTTTAACCATCACAATTGATAATGCATCCTCAAATAATGTTGTTGTTGATTATATGAGAAGGAGAATAAAAGACAATGATCGTACTATATTGGGTGGTGAATTTCTTCACATGCGGTGTGCTACCCATATATTGAATCTGATTGTTATGGACGGCTTGAAGGATGTAATTGACTTTGTGTCAAAGATTAGGGATGCCGTCCGGTATGTGAAATCCTCACCTTCAAGATTTGCCAATTTCAAGGCTTGTGTGGTAAAGGAAAAAATTAGTGGGAGGATGATTTGCTTGGATGTTTCAACTAGATGGAACTCCACATATTTGATTTTGAGTACCGCTGAAAAACACAAACAAGCATTTGAACAATATGCGTTTGTGGATGACCAATTTGTGAACCCCGCTAGCAATGATTGGAAAAATGCACGAATTTTTGTGGAGTTGCTGAAAGTTTTTTATGATGTTACATTGAGCATTTCTAATTCTTTATATGTGACAGTTAATGTTTATTTTGAGCAACTTTGCACAATTGAGGATGCATTAAATGATATGCACTTGAGTGCTATTATTATCACTAGTACCATGAGCATAAATATGAAAAACAAGTATGAGAAGTATTGGGGTAACACAAATAGGTTCAACTTGATGATATATGTTGCTTTTGTGCTTGACTCACGATATAAAATGATGGCAATGAATTTCTAGTTGCATAAATGCAGAGGGTGTGAGTTGGCGAATAAGATAGAGGATAGGGTTAAACTCCTTTTAGGCCGCTTGATTGAGCAGTATAACATATTTCATGTGCCTAGTGAGAGGAGTTCTAATGGGAGGCCAAGCACTACTAATATAAATATTGGTAATGAGCCAACACCGGTTCCTACTAAATAGATATTACGGGATGTTACGGAGTTTAGATCGGAGCTAGATAGATATTTTTCTAAGACGTGTATAGACGACTCGCTCGGTTTTGATATCTTAGATTGGTGGATAATTAATTTCGTTAATTATCCTATTCTTGCTGAGGTAGCACGTGATGTGTTAGCCACCCTCATTTCCACTGTTGCCTCGGAGTCCACATTTAGTATTGGAGGACGCATATTGGATACTTTTAGGAGTTCCTTGTCTCCAGAAACTGTTGAAGCTCTCATTTGCACCCAAAATTAGTTCAGGACCAAACCAATCAGCATTCGAGATTTGGAAGAATACATACAGTCGATGGACCTTGAAGGTAAGTTTGAAACGTGAAATATTTTTTTTAATATCTATCTAACTCAGTTTATTATCTATCCAACTCGATTTTTTATTTCTTTTAGATGATCATCTAGCTTCATTTTCAACCGAGACTGATGTGAGTCTCCATTCCCATTCATGCTGAAAAGGTAAGAGATTTGCACCTGAAAGTTCTGTTTCTTTTTAAGGTGCTTCTGGGGTATTTGATTTTGCTGAGTTAACCCGAACTTGCTGCCTTGGTTGAGTTCCAAAAAGTTTATTGATTTGGTTTTGTCCTGTAGGTTCTGACATATTTTGTGCTTGTTTGCTGGTTCTGGGGGGTTCCTGTTGCCACCATATCTCAGTAACTTGTGCAACCATTTGGTAATGCTTGTTGCCACTAATCATTTTCTTTGTTCACTTATGCTACTGAAATTATACTCTTATAGACTTGTAGTTTGATTGATTAGCTCATAATATCTTCCTTTTGTAAACTAACTAAAGAATATGCTACTTGGGCAAAACAAAGCAGTTGGTAGGTGAAGAACTAGCTGCTCTTTCGCCCCATGTGAGAACCCTTTGAAATTGGCTTTGTATATAGAGTTACTTATGGTATTACTTTTTAAATATGTTTTGGCATCCCATTAAAAGATTCCTGGCTTTTTGCTTAAGAAGGCAGGATATTCATCAAGAATAGTATGAAGATTATTTGAGACTTCCTACCTTTTTGAACTCATTTGAAATTTGTTTAGCTATTTCTCTGTTGAGAAATGGCTGTGTTAAGCCTCACATCCTATTCCTGCTTACCACTGTGGCATGGAGACTTTACTTAGTGCTTGTAGGATTTATGCAAACACAAAAATTGCAAAAAAATCTGAAACATAAATTATAAAACTTGATGCCAACACAGAAATTATAGAAAAATCTATATGAGGAGATGGCTACATTTTGTTGATAGAGACTTGAGGCAAATGTAGGAAAGCTTTGAAACTCATATTTCTATCTGTATGAGGAGATGGCAAATGTAGACAGCCCAATATTTGCCTAGCGTGTGTTTGCAAGTGTAGGTGTATGTATATTTATATGAATGTAATGATTTTTGTTTATGCAGGAATCTATGACCTTCAGCAGGCATAAAAATTTTGGTGGGATTTTTCACTTACAAGATTGCGACTTTCATTCAAACTATAGAGGAATCACTTCCAGTTGTTGGGAAAAAAACCTATATCCAATAGTGGATTATGTAATTTTTTCAGTAGTCAATATAGATGAATATAGAATAGTTTTTCAATTTCAACATTATTTTTCATTGAATATGTAATTTTGATATGTTTTCTTGAAAAAAGTGTAATATAATATCAATACTGCTACAGGTACCCGCCGCTGGGTACCTGTTGTGGAATCGCTGATGTGGCATAATGCCACGTCAGCCGATATATTATTAAAAAAAAAAATTAAAGTTTGAAATCGTTTAAACCCAGAAATGTTCTGAACTGAGCTGAAAGCGGCAAAACCAGTCCCTCCCGAAGTTCACCCATTCCCTCCCGAAGTTCACCAAATCGAACAAATCGGCAGCGTCTACTCCGAAATCCAGTAGGTTGTAGCGTCGACTTCCACATTCTTCCTCTTCTTTTGCATTTCTACCATCCCAGTACAGTAGATATTTTGCAGACGCCGTTGGATAAAAGCCGTAGGTGAAGGCTTGGGTACCCAACGCCCTTTCCTCTTTACCCAGCATTGTTGGTGAGTTTGTGGCTTTGTGGCTCTTTCATTTGTTTATTGCAGTATTTTGTTTGCACATTGTGTATAATTTCTAGTTCTTTATGCTATCGGTAGAATGGGTCTCTGTATAGTTTACACATATTTATCCCTAAAATGGTAAATTTGTTATTTTTCAACCAAATGTTCATAAATGAATTAACAAATATAAGGGTTTGTTTTGTGCAACCAAATGTGGATTTTGTAAGTATAAGTAACGGTGGTAGTTAAAGTATTGCCCCAAGCAGCAAAACACTGTCTGAGTGAAAGCAGGCATGTATTTGCCGATCAAGAAAGTTGGGAGTTCATTTGCATGGCTTGGACTCGAATGCTCATATAGGGTAAATTGAGTCCCATGAGAAGTTATACCTCTTTTGGCAGTACATAAATGATAAGAACAACCAAGCATTCATTGCAAAATTATAACCATAAAATCCTAACAAAGGTAGGCATGGGCAGGGTAAGTCTGATAATACCAGTGGAGGGTCGTTACTTCCATCTATTTTTCCATTACTTTGAAAGAGGTGCGTGAGACCTTTGATCTGGGGTCAAATACAAGATGCCTATGAACTAGTGTATAAATTTGTAATTTCTTAGTCAAGAAAGATTAAAAAAAAAATCCAAATTTTAAGTTTACCCAACACTAATATGGTAGAATATTTAAGAAATTGGTCATATTGGGATTAAAAAAAGGGTGTAACAGATGCATTGAATGTAAAATTGGTATTACATTCCAAGTATATAAACCAACCCATCTGGAAACTCCCTTTATTAGTCTCACTAACTATGATTGATTGATTAATTAATAAGGAGGAATGATGGTCAAAAGTGAATCACAAAGGCAATGGAACGCATCCATTTATAAATGGGCCTGTTATATGTATCCACAAATAAATGAAAACATAGGTTTAGATATATACTTTTTATTTTATTTTATTTTACAAAGTCCATATCCAAATTATAAAGTTTGGAGGGTAAAAAATATATAGATATATAAAATTAATCTTATGGTAGATCTTGATTCTTAGTCTACACTATTCAAATTTCAAATAATTCAGTCTCTTTGACTATAAATAATGTGAATGATGGTTTATTCTTGCAATAAGTCTAGCTTTGTAGTGGAAATCTTACATTCTAGAGGAAGTTAAAGTCATGATTTTTTGGTCTAACATTCTCATTCTTTTAGATTTGTTTTTAAAAAAAAAAACTTAAATTTGAATAAGAGTTTTGCTGGTTACAATTCAATACGTGTATAAACACGGCATTTAGTATAGGACTCGCCTAAATTCAAAACACAGACAAATTCTTAAGTTTATACATAAGTAACTTCCAGCAGACTCTAAAACAACTTGATTGACCCAAAATTATGTTTTTCTTATGACTCATCACCTTAGCAGCCCACATTTTGCTTGAGAAAAACTTGATGACCATTTAATTATGGCTGCAACATTAGATATTGTCTATTGAAATCAAACATTTAATTTTTACAAGTAATAACTATTTAGAACACTTTTTGTCCACTAGACCTTGTGGCCCTAATTCTGGTCTCACTTCCAAAGATGATGCACAAATTATGAAAAATGCTAATAGGCACTGATGCAGAATTTATGTTGTGGAATTAGATCAATTAATTGGTATTGTTTATTTTCCTGATTTTCATTGAAGATGTACTATTTGTAAGGGCTGTTTAAATTAGTTTTGTGGAATTATACAGTTAATCTCTTCTCATCATGGAAAAATGGGAAGAACACCAATCTCCACTAACACCTTCTAGCTCAAATCTCCCGACCACGATGTGTCATATTTTTCCAAAATATGTAGAACTGTGTTGGGTTGTTATCTATGGATTTTGTACATGAATAACTTGTGTAATAACATGTTAGGGCATACCATCAACTTCTCTAAGCTTAAGAAATTACATGCACATGCACGGTTACTATGGAGAACTTCCTGCGTGGTTACCAGTTCTTATGCAACAACCAGTTGGCTACCAATATCCAAGCAATATTGAAGAGGTGATACAATTGTGTTATTGGATTTTTTTTATAAGTTGGTTTTTTTTTTTAAGATTAATGTCATAGATAAATTTTTTTTTTCCTTGAAGCATCTGGCTGGTTACCCAACTCATGTTATGAGTACTGGATCTGCCGCATGCGAAAGAGGTGATATAGAAGAAACACCCAATTGTAGGGAAACTGATATCCCATGTACCTCCGCCAGAGTTGAAGAAAGCAACGAAGATAGACCAGATGAAGTGGAAACTGAGGATGGAATTGCCAAGACATTACACTTAGAGGATGAAGTTGGTGGTGATACGATTGAGGAGCCCAAATCGAAGATGGAGTTTAATTCTTTTGAAGAAGTAATGACTTATTATAAGCAGTATGCTAAGAATATTAGGTTTGGGGTGATGATAAGAAGGACTGAGAAGGGAGATGATGGAACTTTCAGATATGCCACCCTTGGTTGTGCTCGTGGTGGGAAGGCCCGTAATAGGACGTTGAATGTCGCCAGACCACGTCCGACAGGAAAGACAGAGTGTAAGGTGAAGATTAATATCTTAAAAGTTGATGGAAAGTTTCAGTTGACAACAGTTCATAATATTCATAATCATGGCCTCAGTCCCAAAAAATCTCGCTTCTTTCGATGTAATAGACAAGTTAGTGACTCCGTAAAAAGAGTCCTAGATACAAACGATCTGGCTGGTGTCTGATTGAATAAGAGTTTCGAATCTCTTGTCGTTGGCGCGGGAGGTTTCGAAAACCTTCCGTTTTTGGAAAATGATTGTCGGAATTACATCGATAAGGCAAGACATCTACGACTTGGCGCTGGTGGTGCTGGAGCACTTCGGGAATATTTTTTACAGATGCAATACAAGAATCCTGGATTCTTTGCATTAATGGATTTAGATGACGATGGGAGGTTAAAGAATGTCTTCTGAGTAGACCCCGTAGTAGGGCAGCCTATTCAAATTTCGGTGATGTGGTTACATTTGACACCACATATCTGACGAATAGATATGGGATGCCATTTGCACCATTTGTTGGTGTAAACCACCACGGCAAGTCAATTCTTTTGGGAGCAGGATTGATATCTAGTGAGGATACGACAACATTTGTGTGGTTATTCAAAACCTGGTTACAGAGTATGGATGGTATAGCTCCAAAAGCTATTATCACAAATCAGGACAGAGCAATAAAGAATGCTATTGCTATTGTCTTTCCAAAAACTCGACATCGATTTTGTTTATGGCATATTCTAAAAAAAGTCCCTGAAAAGCTTTCATCCTATGCTACTTACAAAAGTGGGATGAAGAATGCCTTGATGAAATGCGTGTATGATACCCAAAGTGTTGAAAAGTTTGAAAACTCTTGGGAGTAGTTAATCACCACTTACAGCTTGGAGGAGAATGCTTGGCTGCAAAGTTTATACACTAAGCGTTCGCATTGGGTACCGGCATTCTTAAAAGATTCTTTTTGGGCTGAGATGAGTACAACGTAACGGAGCGAAAGCATGAATGCTTTTTTTGATGGTTATGTTCACGCTAAGACAAACTTGAAAGAGTTTGTCGACCAGTTTGACAATGCATTGAAGAAGAAAATTGAGAATGAAAATAGCGCTGACTTCCACTCATTTAGCGTCACTATTCCCTGCATATCTAGAACTCCAATCGAAAAAAAGCTTCAAGAATTGTACACAAATGCAAAATTCAGGGAAGTTCAGCGAGAACTTTAATGTCTTATAGATTTGGCTCCAGAGTTAGTTAAGAGAGATGGTGCAGTAAAGACGTATCTTGTAGAGGATGAAGTTCATTGGAAGATTTCACTAAGGTAGTTACATATTCTATCAACTTTAGTGAGGTGGATACAGCTGCAAAGTGTTCGTGTGGGTTATTTCAGATGAGGGGTATATTGTGCCAGCATATTTTGGCTGTATTTAAATCTAATGGTATAAAACCTTTGCCAAATCAATATATTTTAGATAGATGGAGGAAGGACATTAAGAGGAGGTACACGTTAATCGACAGTAGCTATGACGTAGGGGCTCAGCGGGCAGATGCTAACAGATATTCAACTCTATTGAATATCTATTATAAGATAATCACGCAGCGGGTTCAAAAAAACATACTGAGGATGCAACACAGAAGTTGCATGCAATGATTGAGTTATATAGTGAGAACCAAGAACCTCCATCTAGAACATGCATGGGTTCCAATGTTGTTAGTACAATGCCAGATAATCCTACATGTGCGGGATCAACGAAAATACTCAGTCCGCTAGTAGTAAGAGGGAAAGGCAGATCACCATCTCTCAGGAGAGCATCGATATTGGAAAAAGAGGTTCGAAAAATTAAAGCAAAGGCAAAGAAAGCACTAGTAATGGGAAAACGTAAACAGGTACTTCAATAAGCTAGTTAACAATAAATATAGTTCTTTATGCCGTTTTATAAAGTAATTAATGCATACTTGTGCAAATGTCCAATGTTACTTGTATATTTTAGAGAGATGGAGGAGAGACAGCATTGCCGAACACGTGCAGGAATTTATTTGGCCCGTCAGAGGAAGATATGTCCAATGTTGGAGTGATGCAGGTATATTATTATCCTAAGAGGTGATATTTTCCTTATACAGTTATTGCTAGATCTTCAATTTGCACCATTTATGTTTGTTATGTTATCAACAGCCTATTGAAGACAGCCCATTTGCTGACATTAGTCTCACCCAGCGATGCAAATCAATGATCGGGAGTCAAGAAAGCGTAATATTTCAATATTTTTGTTTACCTTCTAAAATTTACATTACACTAAGATTTGCATATTACTCTTTGCAGATGATATTTGGGTTGGATGGATCACAACCGATGCAACCTCAATGACTTTTTAAGTTCAATATTGGTAAAGTGCTTATTGAAGCCCGTAATGGAATGATGCTTTGGTAATTATTAGTAGTAACATTGGGGTGGCTGGCATAACACCTACAATTGATACATAGAGCTAATGAATGTAATCTACTTAGCATTTTTCTGACTTGCCTGTGAGAAAGTGATTAAAATACACATTATTTCTCTTAAGATTAATGTTAGTACTCTGAATTTTTTGTGTAGGTACTGGAATTCAAGGTGGAGGGTGATAATTTTCTAGCTTGCCTGTGTAGGGCCGATGCATATGCATGTGGTAATAAATGGGAGTTGAATGAAGTATATCTTGTGGAGTGGAATGAGATGGAAAAAATGATAGTGCAGTAATTTTTGATTGTTTTGTAAGAAAGTAAATGGTGTGGAAATAACAAAATTCATTATAATTAATTCTTGTATGTTTTGATGTGGAGTGGAATGATGGACAAAATTTTTGTGATTATAAGCAGGTTTGAAATGTATTTATGTTTTTCAGCTTTGGTGTTGTTATGAATGAATGGCAAGTATTGAATACTTGAATTTTGTTATTGAATAGTTAAGTTAGTCGAAAGCTAAAAATTGGAGTTTTTGAAACTGTATCTAGTAGCATATGCATATGGTGCAATTTTACATACAATCTCAAAGTTTGACTGGTGCATAGTTGGTGCATAGTTTACCTGGGTGCTTCTCTATATATATTTTTGCAAATTTTGAGTACTCATGATAGTTCAACAAACTGTCATTTTATATGTTCTGGTTGGCTGCAGAAACTAGAGCAGGAAAACCAGTGCTGAACTGGGCTCGAAGGCACAAGATTGCATTGGGTATAGCCAGAGGACTATCATATCTTCATACAGGTCTTGAGGTACCCATTACTCATGGAAATGTGAGGTCCAAAAATGTGCTTGTAGACGAGTTTTTTGTTGCAAGGCTCACTGAGTTTGGGCTTGACAAGCTAATGGTCCCAGCCATAGCTGATGAAATGGTGGCACTTGCAAAAACTGATGGTTACAAAGCACTGGAGCTTCAAAGAATGAAGAAATGCAATTCTAGGACAGATGTCTATGCATTTGGGATATTTTTATTGGAAATTTTGATTGGAAAGAAACCTGGAAAAAATGGAAGAAGCGGGGAATTTGTTGATTTACCTTCAATGGTGAAAGAGGCAGTTTTGGAGGAGACAACAATGGAGGTTTTTGATGTGGAAGTCTTAAAGGGAATAAGGAGTCCAATGGAAGAAGGTTTGGTTCATGCATTGAAACTTGCAATGGGTTGCTGTGCTCCAGTGGCTTCAGTTAGACCCACGATGGATGAAGTCGTGAAGCAGTTGGAGGAGAATCGACCTAGGAACAGGTCTGCTTTATACAGCCCTACAGAAACAAGGAGTGGAATTGCTACACCATTTTGAGCCTGCCTTTTCTATATGCTCATCTATATATACAAGTTCCATTTTATTGTCTATCTGATCCTCATTAAGATGGTAACTGTAGTGTATGGTGCTAATGTTTTTCTGAAGGAGGTTATATTTCTAGGAATTGGTAATGTGTAATTTATGAGACAATGCATCACTTAAAACAGCTATCTTGGAATGTAACAAATGTTTGATAGACCCCGATTATGTGTGCCTGCAACTCCTATTGATAACCTTTCTAGTTTACGACACCCAAAAAGAAACCAGTTAAGTTTTAAACATACAAAATAAAAAATAAAGAAATTTTACGTAAACTTGGGAAGAAATATTTTGTTTTTAATTTTTATGTACTTATAAAGAAATTATAAATTAATATACCTTGATGATATGTTATATTATAAAATATATTTAATGTATTATATCAAATTATGTCATCATCTAAATTTATTTTTATAAAATTTATGTACGATCTAACATTCTCAATTGTGAAAGATTATCTAGAATGTGAGATTATAGATTTTAAGTAGATTGATTTTATCAAAGCCCTCGTTGTAGTTGGGCATGAAACCAACATTTATAGGCTAACTAGGTTATGTTTGGATGTTGAGCTGAGTTGAGTTATTTATGAATAATAATGGGTAAAGATGGTGGAGTTAGTTTTGTGAAATTCACATAAAATGAGTTTAGATGTTTTTATGAAAAGTTAAAAAAGGTTATAAGTCCTACGTGTAAAGAAGTGTTTGGTTAAAAAATATTGTGGGTCCTACGTGTAAAGAGGTATGGAGTTTAGCGATGTTTAGTAATTTGGAAATTGTGTGTTCGAATGTTGGTGTTATTCACAGGTCCATGTGCAGCTAAATACATGTAGGGGCATGCAAGAAAATCACCTACGGTTTATACAGTCCAAGTAACAAATCCATGGAAAGACACTACTAAAATTGTTCTCCAAATAAAATTACTAATTTCATTCAGACTAAATTATCCATAACAGTTACTTCATTTCCATTCCAACGGAAATACAATACAAAATAAGGCCGGTTCCAGTCCTGTTAGCTAGCTGCAATCAACATGGTTGACAAGTAAAACTGGAGTATAAAAAATTACATACTCAGCAGCCATGGGTCTCTAACACTAATCTGAAAGAATCTGAAATTACTTATATACAACCAAGTAATATGCTAGAACAAATGCAAAAGTCCAAAACACACGGACTAATGTGCGTGACCGTCTTATTTCAGCTTCACTTACCACAGCCAACAACTCCTTCAGTAACTCTTCATTTCTATTGAATAGTACCAACTCGATCTCATCTGCTCTTTTAGGCAAGTCAATAATGACATTTTCAATATCGTTGAGTATTTTCTTCAGCTCTTTCTCCTTTCTTAATAGTTCATTATGAGTTTCTGGACGATCCGACATCTTGTATTCATCCCCCTCTACCCACTTGAAATACTTACAATATGGTAATCCCTGTGAATGAATACAAATAAATGGCAAAAATGTTAGATGAGCATAATATTAATAATTTAACTAAATATAAATTTAGTTACCTCTTTGTTGTACTTTGGACAACCTAAGAAGGGTCATCCTAGATTTTTTGTAGTATTTGAGTATATCAGTTGGGCTTCAATCTCACAGAAGCATAATGGCTGACCCAGAGTTCGTTTGACAAAAGAGGAAGAAGACGTCGTTGTGGATGATGACATATTCTTATATTAATCCAATGTCACGAAAAATGTTGTCAAAAAAATAGAACAACCGCTGCCCTTCTGATTAATTGTTAAAATAATAAATTTCTGAATACTTGATTCAGGTCATGAACCTATGAAACGAACCAAACTAATATGTATACCTTTAACAATGCAGCCTCACCCTTGTTCGGTATCAAAATGAATTTAGAATCATAACAAAAAAGTTCCCATACTGAATTCTCAATCCAAACATTGAGAAACATATGCACAAATTTACATTCCTTGAAATTATAGCCAAATCAGATAAGATAATTACATTTCAGAATATTTATGTTTTTCAAGGTGAGTGGGTATGAATCTGGTGGTGCCATGGGGGAAATTTTTGATGTTAGGTTTATCTAATATTAATGGCCCTTGGCCCCTTGCTTCTATTTCACTCCTATTTGATCTGCTTTGACCTTAATTGGGGCACCTTGGATTTTATTTGGAGTTCAAAGAAATAAAAACAAACAAACAAACAAACTTGACATTAAAAATAACTTTATTTTTTTAGTGAAATGAAGGAAATTTAAATCAAAATGAACAATGACATGATTCAACCCAATGATTTAATGCGTGTATGAATTGATTAAACAAAGAGATTTGGCATTTTACTGATCTACCACAAGTGATATAAAGGGCAGGAGAACCAACATTGGACTTTGATTAACCACACATCTAGCTTTAGGATTACAACTGTGCTATTTCATGAAAGTAGAACAATGACTTCCCTAAAGCAATCTTTTACAGTAATTCTTACTAACCATACAGTTCCATGAAGTTCTATCACATTTATTCAAACAGAAAACAAGCATATAAAAAATGATCAAACTGAGTTTGTATATCTCCCATTCTTTATAAACACCGTAATTGGGAGTCTAGTCTATCAAAAGTTAACACCACTTTTGGCGGCCTACCCACTCTTCATATAGAGAAACTGGAACAATAAAATTCCACCTTTTATTTTCAAACTACAATTGGCAGTATGAGAACTTGAACAGATGCACTAGTTGAATAATACAATACAAGCATAGCAGGCCAGGTACCTGTCCCTTCTTATACATGAAAGCAGCTTATTTTTCTTCATATAACATCTAAAACCAGGTTTTGTCACACATCAAACATCCATCGTGCACAACCTTCAAATAAGAGTTGATAATCTTTTCCATTGTTTACATTTAGGGTTAGGGTTAGGGTTTCCAAATTTCTGCAAAATTACAATTTTTATGCTTGTATATTTTGGGCATTTCGTAATCTATTGTTCAACAAACACTACAAATAAGAGATTTCAGGTTAAGGGCATGTGAATAAATCGTTGGTTGAAGAAACACTAACAACCTCAGTGCACGGCTTGGTCAGAAATATTTTCCAAGAGTTCGAATATGAGAAGAATATGAGAAGACGATGCAAACCAGTAGATCAGAATAACCTGTCTTCGTGAGAGTGTGTGGGGAAGCTTGATGCCGAAGCCTACTTTGTTCCGTCAATATACGAAAGGAAGTGCTGCATATCAAATGAGTAATAGATGAGAGAAATAGATGAGGGTATACGAAGAAAGGTAAGATTTTGAATTACCTGCGTCTGAGCCTTGGTCTGTGCTCGATTTCCCCTTCTCAAACCGAGGATGCTTGTGCCCTAATCTTAGTACGTGAAGGGGGGAAGGACGATGGGATTTGACGAACGAATGCCAAGGAAAAGGGGGGGAATGAGAAACGAAGAAGCTGGGGAAAGGAATGCCAAGGGGCTTCGGCACCAAATCGAGACGATTTCCCCTTCTCAAACCGAGGATGCTTGTGCCCTAATCTCAATACATGAAGGGGGGAAGGATGGGATTTGACGAACGACTGATCTCGGAAAGGGGGGGAATGAGAAACGAAGGGGAAAGGAATGCCAAGGGGCTTTGGCACGACGCACCGTTTCACTAATTATGCCACGTGGGACGAGTGTACACGGAAGGTACCCAACGGCGTGTGCAAACAGCATTTTTCATATAGAATAGGCTTTCAATTTCAGCATTATTTTTTCTTGCATATGTAATTTTAATATGTTTTCTTGAAAAAAGGGTAATATAATATAGGCTTTCAGCATTATGTTTTTCTTGAAAATTAATTTAATAATATAGGCTTTGTTTAAAAAAAAAAACTGGGTATAGGCCAGAACCTGGATTTCCGAGTTGTAAAAACCTGGATCAATCTGTGTTCTAGCCCGGGTCATAACTCGGGTATATTCGAGTCAGAACTCGGTCCGGATTTGGAATCTGGGTTCCGGGCAAGGTATACCTGGTCCGGTACCCGGTTGCTCAGCCGTAGCACATTCTAGTTATCATACACCCAGATATATTCTTACTTCAGTTTATAGAAATAGATCTTCAAATGTTGATACTAGATTTCAAAATCTAGATACCCAAATTCGGGAAATTATTCCTGAGAATATTATTGATACATCAATATATACTGTTAATCATCCTAATATAGCATCCACCTCTCAAAATCTCCAACAAAATAAAGAACCTTCTTTTCCAACATATTCACAAGTAGTTTGAGATGATACTCAAATATTCACCCTGAGTAAAGAATAATTTAAAATTAATAAATATTATCTAAAACAATATTATATGTAAAAAGAAAATAAACAGAAAAGATTAACAATTTCTCTACTTTCACAAAATTATAAAGAGATTATATCCAAACGAAATTCTATGAGTATTTAGAAAGTGTACAAATTAATATACATTTATTCACGTGGTTTGAAATATATAAATCAAATAAATTATCAACCATAAATAGAACTACTAATCAATGGACTAAAGAAGATAATAATCAAATTGTTCATGAAGAATACCCCCTTTTGAAGCTATTAAGTACAACCAAAAGAATAATCAAGTATTAGCCTCACCAATAAAGAAATATAATTCTATATCATAAAGTAAAAACATTGATAACATAATCCAAAAAAATAATTATACTAATTTATATTTAAAAACCATGAGCAATTAGAAAGAATTGAAAATCAAATATCTCCTATTAATACTTCCATCAAGGAAACAAAAGAAATTCCTTTATTTATTCCCCATCAAATTTCGTTTCATTTAAAATTTAATTTTTTTTAAAGCTAAAGTTGATTTATTACAACAAATCTCTAATAAACTAGAAAGATTAAGTATTAATACTACATCCACTTCTAAATAATCTCATATTAATGTATTAAGTAAAACAGACTTACCTGATTTATCTAATTCTGAAATTAGTAATATTAAAAATCAATTTAAAGATTTACAATTAAATAAAATTAGAGATGATCACTTTAATGTCTTCTCTTCTAGAGACTCTAAATATCATGTTTCTATTTCTTGTAATTGATATCCGATGCCTGCCCCACAGGATATGCAATTCCAAGAAAGGGAACATTTAGTAAGATTTGTTTTTTCAGCAAATATATTATATGAATGGAATATAAATGTATTATCTGAATACAAAATATTAAACCATTTTCAAAAAATGATTATAGTAGCTAATGTTTATAAAGCTAGTAGAAGAACATATCATCAAGTAGTACATATTCTGGTTACAGGTTTTACTGGCTAATTAAAGGTCTGGTGAGATCATTATCTTTCACAAGAACAAATAATAAGGATATTAAAGTAGTATAAATATGATGAAAATATGCAATAAATTAAAATAAAAGATGGTCAACCTATAGAAGATGCTGTTAATACTTTAATATTTATATTAACCAAGCACTTTGTTGGTGATCCTATTCAATTTAAAGAAAGAACTAGTGATTTATTAATCAATTTAAGATATCTTCAATTATCTAATTTTAGATGGTATGTATTTCTAACTAAAGTTATGATAAAAAAATGATTGTCAATAACCATACTAGAAGAAAAAGTTCATAGCCGGACTTCCATATTATTTCGCCCAAAAGGTACGAGAATCATTAGTAAAATCAGATGATACTACTGATTTTATTAATATCACATATGGTAATATAATAACTACTATTAACATAATTGGTCTGTGTAATGATTTAAGATTAAAAAAGTAAATGGATAAAGAAAATAAATTTGCTAAGAAAGAATTAGGTATATTTTGTGAACAGTTTGGTTATACTCCATTATTAGCTCCATCTAAAAGAAATAAAAAAAGTAAAAATAAATTATAAAAATTACCCAAATAAAAAACAAAAATATAAAGACCTTATAAAAAGAACAAAAGATAAACAAACATATAATAAACCTATAAAAAATACAAAAAATTTAATAAAAAGAAAAAAAACAAATTGTTTGTTATAAATGTGAAAAAGTTAGATATTATTCATCAAATTATAAGGTTAAAAAACAAATTAATGAATTAGATTTACCTGAAACTAGTAAAAAAATTATTAAATATTTTTATAATAAATTCAAGTGAAGAAGATGAAAACTCTTAAGAATAATAAGAAATTTATCAATTAAAAGAATCAAGCCCCTCAAAATAATATTCTGATAGTAAATCAGAAGAGAATGAGGTATATATTTGTGATTGTTTAGATAAAAATAATTGTATTTGTAAAACCATTAGTGTATTATCAACACATGAAAATATTATATTAAAACTAATAGATAAAATTAGTAATCCACACGAAAGAAAATAATATTTAGAAAAATTAAAAGATACTTTTATTAATCAAACTACTTTAGCACCTACCTCAATACGTTCATCATATAATTTCTCATAAATAGTAAATAGATTTAAAACAGAAATACAAAAAATTACTTTAAAAAATCTACAATAAGAAATTAATGAAATAGAGAAAGAAATTAGAAATCTCAAAACATCTAATAATAAATTAGAAGTTTTGAATGAACAATTGATATGAGAAATTATTCTACTAAAAATAGAAAATAATAATAATTCTCCTAGAAAATAACAAAGAGAAAGCTCATCAATAGTTATTAAAGAATAACTAGATAATTTTATTAATATTTTTAATAAAATAAATTTTCAAAAATGGTATACTGAAGTAACTATTTCTATTAACAAATAATTTTATTTTACAACAATTGATTTATTAGATACAGGAGTATATTTAAATTGTATACAAGAAGGAATAATACCTTTTAAATATTTTGAAAAAAACAAAAGAGACATTATCTCAAACTAATGGAGCAGAATTAAACATAAATTATGAACTATCAAATGCACATATTTGCAATAATAGAACTTGCTTTAAAACAACATTTATTTTAGTAAAAAGTATCAATACCAGAGTAATATTGAGAAATTATTTCATTACCTTACTCTATCATTTCTCTGTAATAGAAGAAAGAATTACTACAAAAATATTAGATAAAGAAGTTCAATTTAAATTTCTATTTCCCCCTGTTTCAAAAGAAATGTATGCT
>QGSO01002486.1:0-11712 GCA_011037825.1 Carya cathayensis | reverse complement strand
CCCCCTCTTGTGTTAGTCATCTGGGCAACAACAATGTTCCATTTCCATGTATTAAAGAAAAAATGAGTTGCTGTGTCAATACTTTCCAGCCTTCACACCCATTTGTTAACATATATAACATAGTTACGGAAAAGGGCCAAATATTTTACCCAGAAAAGCCTCTTTTTTTCCAAGAATAGGTCACACAAATTTGCAGTTATGCTAATACCCACAACTTAGACCACCACGTACACAACAACAAGAAGCCATTGGTGCGAAAGGAAGAAGATGGGAATCGGATTGACAGTGAGAAAAATTTATTGTGCAAACAAACAGGCAAGCTTCAAAAAACATAAATTCATGCATGAAGGGGGAGCTTTTATGCGAATTAAAGGGAGAAGAAAACATTATACCTTCACAAGAAAAAACTCTGTGCCTGAAAATACGCTGGTCGATTCCCCAAAATGAACCCAACACCGTGAGTTCCCAGCCGAATATAGAGGCACTTAGTTGTCCAAACTCGCAAAGGGTCTTCACTGCTTGAAATTTACAGGAAAGCCACCGAGAAACACGAACCAGGGGGAAAGGGGGTGGGAAAATGAGACTCTGAAAAGGCTAAGACCAGCTATGTGAACGTGTGTGCGTTTTGAAACCTTCAAGCCGAGCATTAGTCAGATGGAAAATGCTAGGGATTTGCAAATGGAGATAGGAAGATTCGGTTTTGCCGAAGAAGGGTCGGGGGAATGAGTTGGGAAGTAAAGGTACTGTTTTGGGGAAAAGTGTTGGGGGGAAATAAAGGAAAAAGTCTTATGTATGGCGCCTCACTTGTTCCCAACGTAATTCCAATCGCTGTAACAAATATTTTTTATTTACAGCGCCATTAGTTGCCGCTATTATACAAAAAATCGCTGCAATAAAAATAATCACCTTTCCCTATCCGAATCTTTCAATTATAAAAATATTATCTTCAGCGATGTAAAAATCGTTGTAAATAACAATCATATCCAGAGATTTTATTTTCAGCAATTAAAAAAACGCTGCAAAAAGCATATTTTCTTGTAGTGACTATTCTTACAACTATCACTGCCTCTATTTAGAATGTAGAAAAAAACTGATCTTTCTCCTTTAGGTTCCCTATTTATGACAATTTCACGCCACATGTGTTAAACAAATAAAGAAGTTGTAGAGATGATGAAAAGGCAAAAGAACACTTAGTGAGGAAAAGATTGAGAGGAAAAAGTTCTCTTCATTGATGCGTATTGCATGAAACAACCTTAGGCTTTATACAATAATACAAAAGCTAAAAGAGGAAAAAACAAAGAATGATCAATTCCACTATCTGTATAAAAAATGCAATCACTTATTTACAAACAAAAAAATGTTCCCTAACAAACTCTACTGAGGTAGTGGGAATATCACAGCAGTAGTACCTTGCTGCCATGTGCTCATTTCCATTTGCTGAGCTTGCATTTTGTGTTTAGGGGCTGCAGAGTCATTAGTGGTTGGTACACTTTCATTTATCTTCAATTTCAATGATCTTTGTGACTCCCTCTCAAGATGGGTATAGATATTTAGAATGCCCATCTTGGATAGTAAAACATGGAAAGTGGCAGCTGGCAAGGCCTTGATAAAAATGTCTACAAGCTGAAATTTTGAGGCTATGTGTACTGGTATGAGGACCTTGGACAGTACCTTTTCTCTGACAAAATGACAATCCCACTCAATATGTTTGATTCTTTCATGAAATACTGGATTCTTTGTGAGATGTAAGGCTGATTGGCCGTCACAGTATAAAAGTTCAGGCATGGTATGATCTGTGTTAAGGTCTTTCAGTAAAGAGATGTGCCAAGTAATCTCATAGCTAGTATGAGCTAGGGCTCGGGACTTTGCTTCTGCTGAAGAACGTGATACAGTAGCTTGCGTTTTAGATTTCCAGCTAATCAAAGAATTACCAATAAAGACGCAAAAACCAATCATTGATCTCCTGGTCTCTGGACATGTTGCCCACTCTTAGTCGCTGAATGCCTTTATATGCAGAGAAGATCGAGATGAGAGAAAAATACTTTGCCCTATAGAACCTTTCAAATATTTCAAAATCCTGTACGTAGTATGCATGCATGCGTGTCTGTGTTGGTTTGTCCATGAATTGACTGAGGATACTGTCAGCATATGTTATGTTAAGTCTGGTTATTGAGAGGTAGATTAATCTTCCAATCAACCTTCTGTAGCTTGTGGAATCAGTCAATAAATTTGAGGATGAGTGGGAGAGTTTATGATTGACTTCCGTTGGAGTATTGATCACCTTACAGCCAAGGAGTCCAGCATCCTCAAGGATCTCAAGTGTGCATTTTCTTTAGCATAAATGAATGCTATCAGTTGATCTAGCAACTTCCAAGCCTAGGAAATATTTTAGGATGCCTAGATCTTTGATTTTGAATTGAGAGTGCAAATAGGCCTTAACATTGTCAATAGCCGTCATGTTATAACTCCCTATGATTATATCATCCACATAAACTAAGAGGGCTACAAAACCATACTCATTTTTTTTGGTAAACAAAGAATAATCCGACTTGGTTTGTTGAAAACCAATTGAAGTAAGAATTGAGAAGAATTTTGAGTACCATTGCCTGGAGGCCTGTTTAAGGCCATAAAGGGATTTATGAAGTTTGCAAACCAATCTTATTACCTTGACTAGGTGACTCCCTCTTGCTATGGAAACCTGGAGGCAATTCTATGTAGATTTCTTCATCTAAATCTCCATGAAGAAAAGCGTTATGCACATCTAACTGATGAAGATGCCAATTATGAATGGCTGCCAATGCTAGAAAAACTCTCACTGTCGTGATCTTTACCACAGGGCTGAATGTCTCTTGAAAATCAAAACCTTCCTTTTGTGTATAGCCCTTTGCCACCAATCTGGCCTTATGTCTCTCAACTGTCCCATCAGAGTTTAATTTCATCTTATACACATATTTGCAACCAATAGTTGTTTTCCCTAGAGGAAGAGTTGTGATAGTCCAGGTCCTATTCCCTTCCAAAGCTTCTAATTCAGACTTCATTGCATCTCGCCAATGTTGACATTTTATGGCTTCATGGTAGGTTTTAGGTTCATGTAAAAGGGAAAGGGAAAGGGCATAGGACTTGCGAGAGGGAGATAGTTGATCGTATGTAAGGTGTTGCTGAATGGGATGGGCAGTAGGGGCAATAGTAGGGTGTGAATGGGTAGTAGTTGCAACCATTTGACAGTGATAGTCTTGTAGATAAGTTGGTGGTTGCTTGATCCTATCTGATCTCCTAAGCGGAATGAGGGGAGTAAGAGAATTGGTAAATGGTGATGAGTCAAGAGATTGAAGAGAATTTTCAAAATATGAGATAGGAGTAAAGATTTAAATATCCTACCGTACCAGCCGGTGCGACCGGTATATGCCGTACCGGCCACTGGTTTGGTACTAATATTATACCTGTTTCGTACCGCCTCAAATATCGGCCGATATTTCGGCCTTCACTTTTTTTTTTAATTTCTTCAAACTGCAAGCTCATTTTTTGATCCTCAATTCAAACTAGGCTATTTATAATATATATATATATATATATATATATATATATATATATGTATTTATGTATAATTTATTCATAAATAGACTATTATTTTGGAATATAATTTATTCATATATTGACTATTCCAAAACGGTATACAAAACGGTACCGGTATCGAAATATTTTGTTCTAATGCTTTGACCGGCATGACATCTGATACAGTATTCAAAACTTTGGATAAGAGTGGATGAAGAAATGTGGTTCTACTCATGTGATGAATGTTGGGTGGAAGTGTCATAGGCAGTGAAAATGTCAAGAGTGGGTTGAAATGTGACAGAATTAGGATAAGGGGGAGGAAAGGTTTCTAAATTTGGTAAGGCAAGAGGTAAAACCATATTAGTTGGTTGGTCAGAAGTTATGGTATGTGAGCTGCAGGTTTGGAAAGGAAAACTAGACTCATAGAAAACAACATCTCTTGAAATAAAACAAGAGTGATTTTCTAGATTGTATAATTTATACCCTTTGACCCCGGCTGGATATCCCAAGAAAATGCACTTCCTTGTTTGAAGACTTAGTTTAGTTCTATTGTGTTTAGGAGTGGAAGCAAAGCAAAGACATCCAAATACCCTCAAGTGAGCATAGGAAGGTATGGAAGAGAAGAGCACTTCATAAAGGGATTTATTGTTTAAGACGGGTAGGAATTCTGTTTATTATGTGTGTGGCAGTCAGAACAACATCTCCCCAAAATTTGAGAGAGAGAGAAAATGAGAGCTTGAGCAACAAAAAGGAGGTGTTGATGCTTTCGCTCAACTACTCCATTCTGTTGTGGGGGTATATGCACATGATTTTTGATGTAGGATCCCATTAGAGCTGTAAAACTCATGCATGTGAAATTCCAGCCCATAATCAAACCTTATTGGTTTTATTTTTGTATTGAATTGAGTTTCAACCATGAGAGTGAAGGTCTGTAAAAGAGATTTAACTTCATATTTGAGTTTTATAAGGTAAACCTAAGTGATCCGACTGTGGTCATCCACAATGGTTAAAAAATAGTGGTGATCTTGAATAGATGCAGTAGAGTAGAGACCCCAAATATCACATTGTATAAGATCAAAAGGGGATGAAGTAGAAGATGTGCTCAAATGGAAAGGTTTTCTTTTCTGTTTTGCTAAATGGCAAACAGAACATTATATATCTTCATTACACTTTACATCAGGAACATGTGATTGTATTACATTCATTCTTTGGTGTGATACATGTCCTAATCTAAAGTGCCAAAGATCAAAGTTCTAGTGTACATTGAAGACACAACTAGGAGCAGGTTGAGTAGATTAATTGACTTTGTAACTGGAAGAAAGGATGCTGTTGATAGCACTACAGCAAATGAAGCTATGAGTGAGAAAATAGAGACCATTGCAGACTTTAGCAAGACCAATTATCGTCCATGAAAACATAATTTGTTCAAGAAAATAAGGCAAAGGGATGAACTTTGAGTGAGCTTGCTAACATAAATAAGGTTGAAGGTGAAAGATGGCACACAAAGAACATCAGTGAGGTTTAAAGAAATTGAAATTTTTACTGTCCCAATGTGAGTGACTCTAACTTGGGTCCTATTAGGCAGTTGAACATACGCTTGAGTTTCACGAGTGATGATAGTGAGAAAAGATGTGGAGTAAACCATGTGATCTGTAACTCCAGTGTCAAGGATCCAACGTTTGGAATGAAGATTATTGAATTTTTGATGAGAAAGGGAAGTGAGGTGTTGGTGATGGTTAGCAGAAAAAAATAGAGGAATCTGGTGTATTAGAAATAGTTGAGAGACAGTATTGCATACTTGCCATATTGGAGCAATGAGAGGAACTAGTTGCAGCCTTTGTGGGGGCTGAAATGGAGTCGTTGCGGTTAAGCTGAGATGTTTGAGCATTGACAAGAGCAACAAGTTTCTAAAGTTGAGCTTTAGTTAGAGGTAGGTGTGGAGAATGCACAGTCCCTTTCTCCTGGACCTGTGATGTAACTTGATTAGCTAAATGTGTAGTTAAGGGCATTCCTAGTTTAGATTTCGTGAACTTGAAGTTGGGAGGGAAGCCAATGGACCGATAGCACTTCTCCTTGGTATGACCAGCTTTGCCACAATGGTAGCATGTAATTTCAGACCTTTCTTTCTTCTTTGCATGATTGTGAAAAACAGCTAAAGTTGAAGGTTCAGAAACTGGTAGCACAAGAGATTGAGTCTGTCTTTGTCTTTCTTCCTGCAAAATTAAGGAAAAAATCATATCCAATGAGGGCATAGGGCTCATGAGTATACTTTGCCATCTGATGTTGTCATTCAGTCCCATTAAAAATTTAAATATATAGTCCATCTGTTGAGCCTCACTAATTGATTTTAAGGCCTTATAAGTGCAAAGCCCACAAGAGCAATGAGGAAGAGGCCTATAGTTATAAATCTCCTCCCAAACAGCAATAAGTTGAGTGAAATAGTCACTTATAGATTGAGTTCCTTGTGCAATTGAACCAAGTTGATGTTGAAGTTGATAGATCCTGACACTATCTAGTTAAGCAAATCTAGCTTTGAGCTTCTCCCATACTTCCTTAGCTGAGTCAATGTATAAAACATTGGATGCAATATCTTTTAATATGGAGTTAAGGATCCAAGACAGCATGAGATTGTTACATCTCAACCAAGGTATGTAGAGGACATTGGTGAGTACTGGTGTCTCAATGCTTCGATCAAGAAATCCAAACTTGTTTTTTATGGAAATGGCTAAAGTGAAGGATCGATGCCATGAAAGGTAGTTAGGACCAGCTAGATGTGGTGTGACCACCACAATGTTAGAGTTATCAATGTGGTGGAGGAAAAAAGGAATGTTGGGGCTTTTTAGAAAGAGAGGAATTCTGAGAAGGAGGTGAGTTTCTTCAGCCATTGAGTGACATAGTTAATAATTTAGGAAAAGAAGAGAAGAGGAAGTAAGATGACTGATGAAAAAAAAGAAAGAACATAGGTTTTAGACCTAGTGCTCTGATACCATGTTAAAGAAATAAAGAAGTTGTAGAGATGATGAAAAAGTAGAGGCAGAGAACACTTAGTGAGGAAAAGATTGAGAGGAAAAAGTTTTCTTCATTGATGTGTATTGCATGAAACAGCCTTAGGCTTTATACAAGAATACAAAAGCTAAAAGAGGAAAAAACAAAGAATGATCAATTCCACTATCTATACAGAAAATGCAGTCACTTATTTACAAACAAAAAACTGTTCCCTAACTAACTCTGCTGAGGTAGTGGGAATATCACAGCAGTAGTACCTTGCTACCATGAGTACCTTGCTGCCATGTGCTCATTTCCATTTACTGAGCTTGCATTCTGTGTGTAGGGGCTGCAGAGTCATTAGTGGTTGGTACACTTTCATTTATCTTCAATTTCAGTGATCTTTATGAGGAGGTTTAGCAAAGAAATGTACATGGAACAACAGCAAGATCGTCGACCTATTTTATACAACATCAACAGAGCTGGTGATGATTCCCGGATAGTTGGGATTTTTGCGATGGGGATCAGCTTGGAGATTCCATTATTAGCAATATACAAGCAAAGGACTCATCGAGCCAAGATTAATAACACGCCCAAGTCAGAAAAGGTCTTCCTTCCATCTCCATGACCTCACCTACTAGACTTCGATCTTGCCCCATCCCCGGCAAAAATACACCTCCAATGTATCTAAATCCTCTCCAGTAACAACGATGGTTCCGGTTCTGTGGTGCCATGATCTAGCTCCAATTGTTGATTTCTCTAGCAAGTCTGAAAACTCTGATTCATAGAACGTTCCTCTACATTTGCTTGCTTACCAAGTGGGAGGAGGCTACAGGGAGTACTTTTTATAAAGATATGAATGCACTAAAGATGATATTGCTTCAGTGTGGCTGTATATTGGTCAATGCCAGAAGTCAAGAACCCAAGATGAAGATGAGGATTAGCAGCAGTTAAAGAAGGAGAATGAGACTATTATGATGAAGATCAAGGCGATGAAATTGAGAATGGATGATGGAGGATTGGTAGATGCAGGGACAAAGCCAGATACTTTGGTGCTCGAATATATAGGCCAATTTTTTTAAAAAGTTAGCACTACAAGTAAATATCCAGAAATTAAAAATGAAATTATTGAATAAACACAAAAAATGAAGACAAAAATAAATTCAAGCTTAAAGAAAAGATATATCTTACCAAATTCAAAAATACAAAAAATTTTATATGCAGTCATTATTGCACACTCTATTGATATAATTAGTTACGTATTAAAAAATATTGAAATAACTAATCACATCAGTATAATGTATAATAAATATGTAAAAGTGATTATATATAATAACATTATTTTAATTAACAAATATGTCAATTCAAGTAGATGTGCAATTAAAAGAATTATTAATAAACAACAAATGATTCTAAATTGACGTAGTAGGTTTTGGAAAAGATGAATGACAAAAAGAGATATATGGTATATCTTTTTCTTTTTATTAAAAAAAAATAAGTGCATTGCAAAATCGAAACAAACGTACGAATTGTTTCCTTCTAAAGACTTTTCTTAAAAGCCAGAGCTTTTTCTATCAAAATTTTGTACCCGAAGAATATAAATATTTAGCCCTTTTATTGATATCATCTCATCTTATAATTAAATATTATTTAAAAATAAATATATTTTAATATTAAATTTTAAATTTTAAAAATTATATTTTTTTATCTAATCATTACTTATTAAATATAATATTATAACAATATTTTAAATTTATAATATCTTTATTCAACTTTTTCTTTTTCTTTTTCAAAATTTCATAAAATATTTTAATTTAAATAATTTCAATATTATTCACAAACTATTTTAATTTATTTCATTTTATCTTATCTGTAAAACCAAATAAAACCTTAATTACAAAAATAAATTTCATAAATTAATACAATAATTAATATCAAATTATATTAATTTATAAACTTATTTTTACAAAATTGTAACACTTATCTTTAAAAATATCTAAATAATAGATAAAATATCGTAATAATATCTGAACATCTTGTTTATTTTCACAAAATTTTTCATCTCATCTTATCTAATTATTATAATTTTTTTAAATTTTTATACAAAATAAAATAAAAAATTTAATTTTTTTTAAATCACAATATAAAAAATAATATTTTATAATAATATTTTATTTAACTTTTAACTTTAATCTTAATTTATTCTATCTCATTTTTTAAAACACATGAGGTCCATCATGCTTGTTTTTATGATTATTTTTATTTAATTCTTACCATCTTTTAAAATTTTTCTATAAAATAAAATAAAAAAAAATTAATTTTTAAAATTTTAAAATAAAAATAATATTAAAAAGATATTTTATAATAATATTTTATTTATCTTTTATTAAAAAGAGCATGAAACGCATTGATAGGTCATGCAGCCTAATTAGACCGGATCGTATCATTAACGAGGTGTGAACGTGCTCTACCAACTCAAATTAGCCTACCACCTAGACCCACCCCCACCATTCTCCTCTTTTCTTTTCCTTGACCTACTGTAATTACTTATTTTGTCATTTACTGGTCGAAATTAAATCAGCGGTCAGGATTCCCCCTACCCACCAGCAGCCACTTCACAATGCACACGTGTGTGGCCACGACAATTCTAATGTAACAAACCACCTGGTACCACGTAAGCAAACTCACTCCACTTATAAATCGCAAGAATCAACGGTGATGAAGCATGTTACGTAAAAAGGTTGTCCAGCATAATATAATATAGCAGGTTAAGGTCTATCACAAGACAAAAGATGGTGAATTTGCTTGGATTACAAGCTATCTTGTTCATTTAGTCAGAGAAGCTGATGATGATAATGGGCCACTTTGATTATTCTATCTTTTTAGATTTTCTTTTTCGTTATTGTTATATGCTTTGTCTCTTGTTAGAAAGAACGAAAATTAGACTGATTATATATATTGGAAAAAGAAAAGGAAAAATCTAGTTAGAAAAGAAAAAGGATTGAGATGGCAAGCAGTCTTGGGTCTGTATGTCATCATCAGCCACCTTTTCCTTTGTCTGTTTCACAACTGAAGTCTGATGCTGTATAGGAGGTCTAACTCTTGTTGCGGCTTACTTTTCACGCCTCTCTCTCTCTCTCTCTCCCAGTCTCCCAGTCATTCGTCTCCATTTGCGTGCCTTTGCTGGCTTGCTTTGGTCGCGGTTTTTGCTTCAAACATTGGTCATATGTAACGGACAAATTTGATGGGGCTTTCGTAATTGTGATTTTGTCCCTTTTTGTTCTTCAGGTACCGCTTCCTTTCTTTTCTCCAGGTGTTTCTTCTTGCTTTTCCATGTTTGTGATGCAATTCTCTCCTCTTTTGATCTGAAACGTCACAAAAAACTTTGTTTGATGCTGTCTGTGTTGCTTAAATGTCAATTGATGTGGGTTTCTTTCAGTGTTTGATGTTGGGCGTGGTTGCCTGACCGTCTGGTTAATTTTCTCATTTCTGAATTTGATGGGTATCTTATCTGTAGAAGTTCAGACTTCCAATTCATCTGGCTGGGTCTTTCTAATTATTTGTTTCCGTTATCTGTACTCGTGTTAGAGTCTAAAATATGATATTCAAATTGGGATATTCAAATTGGGAGGAACTCTCTGGGTCTCTCTCTCTCTAGATGGGCAATATGCTCGAATGATCATTCAAATGGACTCTTTGTAGTACTTTGGGTGTAGAGTGCGTTGAACTCCACATTTTTCAAGGGCGTTATATCTATATATATGTGTGTATATATATATATATATATTCTCACTCTCTTTGGCTGTTTCTATGAAGCTATTCCATATTGTGCATAAGACTCTTTTTTTGTTTAGTCAAACAGGGAAAATTTATTTCAAGTAACATGGTAAAATCCTTATTGCCATTCTTTCACGACAATTCCATTTTACGATTATTACTTGTAATGATATCATTCTGAAAATTGAGGGTTTTGTGATCTCTGTACAGCAGAAAGATCAGTTTGTCAAAGAACACCAAAAAAAAAAAAAATGTTTGCTTATTTATTTATTTTTTTTGGTAAGTAAAAATGTTTGCTTATTTTGTTAGTAACTGCGGCATTTCACTCACTTTACTCATCGGGTTAATTTTATTGGTTTAGACTTGGTAATCAACCATATGATTTGAATGTTTCCAAGTGTTCCACATGCTTTGTATGTACCAAAATATCCAAGAGTTTAAATTTCTCGCGTGAGTACTGGCTTTTACCTAGAGTTTCTAAAGATATGTCAAAATCCTAGGAATCTGAAGCTTGCTAATGGTACTTTTCAGCCTCGTCCAACTCTAATCATGACTACTAGTTCCCCTGTTCCACCAAATGAGCAGAAAGAAAAACACATTTTTCTTACTGAGGTAATTTTTTAAGCTGCCTTTGCATTTGATAACTTCTTCTTTTTTTGTCTTGAGCCTTTCTCTGGTTTGATCTTCAATTTCTGACTTTTGAAAATTGTGGTGCTTTCAGGTTGGTAACTTTGAAAAACAATTGTGGGGATTGATTTACACCAAAAGTCTATTGCACTGTGATGTTCAAAACTTGTTTCGCAAAGTTCGTTTCAGTTATGAGAAAATCATTCTAAATGATCAAGAACATGTGGAACTTCAAGATGTTGAATATTCCCTGTGGAAACTTCACTATAAACATATTGATGAGTTTCGTAAGATAATAAAGAAAAGTTCTGCTAATGGAGAGAGCACAAAACTGGTAATGACGCAAAATGCTGGCAATGTGCAGAGTAGTGATGATAAACACACAGTAGGATTTAAGTCATTTCTTTCTGAAGCAATGGAGTTTTACCAAAATTTGATTGTGAAAATCAGAAAATGTTCTAGCCTTCCTGATAACTCCTCTTATAAAAAGGGTGACACATCTTCTTCTGTTGAACCAAAAAAGACCCATAAATGCCAATTTTTATGCCATAGATTTTTAGTATGTCTTGGGGATCTTGCTAGATACCGAGAACAGTATGAAAAACCTGATGTTCAAAATCATAACTGGTCAGTTGCAGCTTCCCACTACCTGGAAGCAACAATGGTTTGGCCAGATAGTGGAAACCCCCAGAATCAGGTATTTTCTATTATTCTTTTGTCATTAAATTATTAGATTGGGATATATGCTCACTCTTGAGGACTAGTTACTAC
>QGSO01002480.1:0-29655 GCA_011037825.1 Carya cathayensis | reverse complement strand
CAATAATAATACTTGCAGTTTGAGCAAAAGAGAGGGCACGTTGCTTCGGCTGTTGAATGCTACATGACACAGCACGGAGTTACAGAAGAAGAAGCAGTCCATGAATTGAGGAAACAAGTGACAGATGCATGGAAGGATATAAACAAAGAGTGCCTCTACCCAACCGAAGTCCCCACGCCAATTCTCATGCGAGTTCTCAACCTTGCACGTGTCATTGATGTCGTGTACAAGGATGAAGATGGCTACACACATGCTGGAATTGTGCTGAAAGATTTTGTGGCATCTTTAATGGTGGATCCTGTGCCCTTATAAGTGTCATGGACCTCTGCATCGGTTGTTGTTGATCACAAGGAATAGTTGATGCGTTTATGTTTACATTTTAATAAAGAAAAAGAAAACGATCTCGTAGAATAAATTAATAAGTTTAAGTTTAGCAGATTGCTTAACACAGGCATCTAAATATATAAGGTCGGTGCGGGGAGACCATATAAAATATGAAAGATTTCTTGGTCTCTTTTTTTCTTATTATGATGATATGACTGTTTTAGTAACAGTTTAAATTCAAGTTATTGTCTTAATAAAGTGAATTGTGATCGATTTAAGTTGCAAATATATTATTATAAGTTTCTAATTCTTAATTAGTAGCACTAGCTTATATAAAAATTGGTCGTTCTCTTAAAAAAATTATGACTCGGCTTGATTCGGGCTTAAGCCTAGGCTGGGGAAAGACTACCAGGCCTTCAATCCGGCACAAAAGTTCTTGTATTTGGGACTGGCCTATGAATTAGAGTAACCCCAAACAAAGCTCCAGGCTTTGCTGACTAGGCTTCTGGCTAGCCCAGCTTAAACACATGCAACTTTAAAAACTCGGGCATTGTTTGTTTACATAAAATTAAAAAATTCATCTCATCTCAACTCATCATTACAACTTTTTCAAATCCCCATACAAAATATAATAAACAATTTCACTTTTTCAAATTCTAATACAAAATTAATATTATAAAATTANAGAATAAATTAATTAGTTTAGCAGATTGCTCAACACATGCATCTAAATATATAAGGTCGGGGCGGCAAACCATAGAAAATATGATATATTTCTTGGTCTCTTTCTTTTTATTCTGATGGCATGACAGTTTTGGTGACTGTTCAAACTCAAGTCAATGTATGAATAAAGTGAATTGTGATCGATTCAAGTTGCAAATATATTATTATTAGTTTCTAATTCTTAATTAGTAGCACTAGCTTGTGTAAAAATTGGTCATTCTCTTAAAAAATTTATTACTCGGCTTGATCCGGGCTTAAGCTTGGGGCTGGGGAAAGACTACTGAAGTTCTTATATTTGGGATTAGGCCTATGAATTAGAGTAACCCCAAACAAATCTGCAGGCTTGGCTGACTAGCTAGGCTTCTAGCTAGCCCAGCTTAATCACATGCAAAGTTAAAAACTATCTGATTATGCAACATGCACCCAAACTCAATTACTCACGCTAGTTGCACGGATTGAATAATAATTAAGAGTTTAATCATGATTGTGCAGCTACCCATCGGCCTAAAATTCATGGTATAAAGGCCCATCGCATGTAACATGATCAACTACCGACATGGTCAGTTGTGTTTTTTTATATGTAAGAGCATCCTGATTGGATTATTCAAATGTAAATTCAATAAAAAATTTAATTAATAGAATTTAAAAATACTCCATATTAGATTATCTAATTTAAAATTTTTTACTTTTAACTACCGTAAAATTAAGGTTGACAGTCAAATTTGGTTGTTATTATATCATAACCAAATGAATAAAAAATAATATATTTGTACACTCTCCCTTTATTCTCCTTCCTCATTCTCATTTTTCCTCCTGCATTATTTCTCCATATTATTTAATAAAAAATAATAATGTATTTCCATATAAGCCATTAATTTAGAAAAAAAACTTAATAGAAAAAAATTGAAAAAAAATATTATTAAATTTATAATATTTTATTATTATTTTGACTAATAAATGGATAATCTAATGTGGGAATAAATTTTGAATGAAATAACTAAATGTAAAATCATATCATATTATGCAAATTTTATATTTATATTTAGATAATCCAATAAAGATGCTTGCCCAAATTCTTTGGATGTGAAAAGTAGCTGTAAATATGTCCCATGAACAGAAGCCAAGGCCCAAACCAATGTATTATTAATTTTTTTTATATATATAATATTTTTATTTGGTTAAAAAGTATGGATAGCCACTTGAGATTTAAGAAATTTTGGATAAACTACGTTTAATAAGCCAATATTTCGGATACCTTGTATCAGATTTATTGTATAATTTTGATTTAGCATACTAACTATAATTTTTGGTATCTTGGGAGTTTAATTAGGCGCAAGGGTTAAGAAGGTTTTTTGGGGCCATCAAGATTTAACGAATGATTTTGGACTCAATAAATGAGTTAAGCCCATTTAATAAATTATAGACCAACTGGACATTTTTTTTTTTCTAGTGGCCGAAGATTTTATTCCAAAAGCCCAACACTACTATTCAATATACGTTTCTTCATTTTTTTTTTCTCCTCAAGGGTTTTGGCTACCTATATAAATACATACATACCCATGTACGTAGAAACTCTCCAAGCGAGGGCTGCCGCACGTTCACTACCCCACATCTCCACGTCCAGGCCGGCACCAAATACATGTACACAACCCAGATTTTCTTGTATTAAAAAATTTAATTGTAAGCGATTTTGTACGTTAATACGTAAATTCACTTAATATGATTGATTAGAAAGTCAAATTTTAATTCAAATGGTGCCAATTTGAATTTTAAATATAAAGGTAACAATATTGGTATGTAGATCGGTACGCAAATTCGCTTGTATGTAAAAAAATCTCTCTCCATATTCCCACCTTCCCTAGCCCTTTTCAATCTATTTTTCCAACTCCCAAATCTTCCTCTCAACAGATCCCTCTCACTTGTTAGTTTCTCTCACATCTACTTCATGCGGTTTTGGGTCTGCCATCAGTTTTCCCTATTCTCCACCACCAATCACAGCGCCACCATCCACCCTAATCCACCGCATGCTCCCCCACACCCATGTTGTTTCTCTACCACCACTGTGGAGTCAACCGAGACTAGTGTCTGCAGCCTCAAGAAACACCACACGACAGCCACCACAGCATTGCATGCTCCTCCTCACACCACTACCTCGTCCCACAAAAATCCACACAACTGAAAGCAACCATGGTTGAGACCTGCTGTGTCACAGCCAAAGGAGCCCACGTCCCAGTGAGTTTAGTTACTGCACCACCGCTCCTCCTCTTCTTCTACTCGCCTCAACCGCTAACCACTTGAACCACCGTCCCCATCCACTATAAATGACAGGAATGCCCCTACTTTTACACCACCAAAATAAAGCAACCCATGTCCAGTAAGTCCTCCATGACTCCTTCCTCAGCCGCAGATAATGTCGATCACCACCTTTCCCTTTCACGTCGCCAACCACCAGACTCCTGCTCCCGAGGCCTCGTAAGCCCTACACGTTCAAGCGAACCAACATAGAAACACTGCCTCAAGCCGCCGTAGAAACCACCACTCAAATTGCTCAAGTTTACCCAAAGCCCCGTCGTGCACCACCACTCTGCACCACCTAGCCACAGCCTTGCACAACCACTACCTTCCCTCTGTAAACCATCGAGAGCCTCTGTTTCACCACATGAAAACATAGCAAGTACCTCCATTGCGTAAGGCTCCACAAGCCGCCCAACCACCACGAGGGTTGCACCATCCAGCCATTGCCACCATTGCCTTGAGCTATTATTACTCGCCAAAAAGCAAGCCTCATCCACGTTCACCCAGCTATTGTCACTGTTCCTCTATGTCGTATGACGCAAGCTCCCAAGGTAAGGCTTTTTCTCTCTTTACGCGAGACACACACTCACTCTCTCTACCCCTCTCTCTCTCTCTCCCTAAAAGCTCTCCTATCTCTGAGCCTCTCCCTTAGTTCAAGTAACTCTCTCTAGAGGAAAAATCTAGTTACAAGCATATCTGCGTATTAATATGTGCAACAATCCAATGTGATTGGTCAAAAAGTAGATTTTATTAAAAATAGTGTTAATTTAAATTTTGAATAAGAATGAATCAGTTGATACACAAATTAGTATGCGATTTTGCTTGTACATAGTAAAACTCCTCTCTCTATCTTTGTTGCTTACAGGTTGGTATGCATTTTGGATATTGAAATGTGCCATGCGCTTGCAGATAGGATTTTTGGTTTATATTGCATTATGGGCTACACAGATTTATGGGTCATGGCTGGATATAATGGGCTTACTGCATATATTTTGATGTCAAGATCACGTATTTGCTTGGACAATATTATAAGACCAATTTATGGAGTAATATGATCTTAGGATTTAATTGTGTATTTGTTTGAAGAAATTATGTGAATATCAAAGTATTTTGGGATGAGTCGATATTTTAGGGTTTCGATAAGTTTTATGCATTAAGGAAAATATAGATTTTTATATCTCCAGTTTTAATTACAAAGTATGTGTTCGATTGGAAATTTACGCAGGTTACGTCACTATTTTATAGGTGACGATTGATATATATTCCCTTGGCACTCTTGTAAGAAAATTTAGAGAAATTAAAAAGTCTAGATAAGTGGGGTTCATATGCTAGATTTTACATAAAAGAAATAGACTCAGGTTGATTTTAAAAAATATGCATATTTTGTTATGAAAAGAAATTTGAAACAATCTCAGTTATTTATTCTATATTACTAATGAAATATGGATGAAAAAGAAAAGTATTTTTGTCATGACTGGTGTAGAAATGAAAAAAAAAAATTGGCATTATGTTTTTGAATTGTGCAAAAAAAGTGAATATGAAATTTCAAAATTTGTGCATGTGATGTGAGGATGTTCTGAATTTGTTTTTGAATATATTAAATGATCTGAATCAATTCAGTACTCTATTTTGATAAGATGTCGCATCTTAAAACCATTGGCATGACTTTCTGATTTTCCATCTAATTCTATTATGGTTTTGATTCTGTTTCTGATTTGCTCCGTTAAGGCCCTGCCATGGGTATAATAGTGGTGTGCAGCCCTGCCATAGGTATAATGCCTAAGGTACAAAACTTAGCATAATCCGTTAAGATGAAAGAATGGTAGCCCCAAAATCCAATAAAACAGTAGTTAGTGCTTTAAAAAAAATCCCCAAACTTTAGAGAGCTTTATTTCGTTGTTCGTATGAAGTTATAATATTATGTGGAGAGTGTTATTTACTATTTTATATGAGGTTAAGCTAATAATTTGGGTGGAATCATTATTAAGCTTTTAGGTCAATTTTGAAAGTTTACATTTTAAACTTGAATTGGACACTAGCGAGTATGGTGGTCGATATTTTGTGCACGAATGTATATACCTAAGGGATTTGGAGGTATGTGAGGCACCAAGAGACAATAAGGTTAGAATCTTGGAATATTAGATTTGACATAATGATCGAAGATTAAAATAGGCACGAAATTGATGAGATGGATAAGTGCTTTAGACTTTACTTTAAGTGCAACAAATTTTGAGGACAAAATTTTTTTATAGGGGGAGGATGTAACACCCAGGCCAACACCTAAGCCTAGGCCCAAAGCCATGCGAAGCCCAACCTGTTGGAAAAGGAAACGACGTCGTTTCCTGGAGGTCAGTACCCCTCTATTTTCCTCTTCTTCCCCCAACCCTGAAGATTTCTCTCTCACGATTCCATCTCCACCTCGTCACCTCCCCTCTCCAATACTTTCTCTCCCCACTCACCCAAGCCACATTTATTTTCACTCCTCTCTCTCTCTCTCTCTCTCTCTCTCTCTCTCTCTCAGACTCCTCACTACAACGCCATCGTGAGCCTCACCACCACACGTCAAGCAAGCCACAAGAGTAACAAATTCTCCTCCACTATGAACCACTGAGGCCAGCCTCACTAACACCATACATCAACATCGTGAGACATGAAACCCACCACCACTCACACATCTAATCGTAAACCACCAAGCACGGAGCTAGCCATGCCCAACCACCATAGCCTCCATCATCAACCTACCTCCCTCAACTCCTATAGCACCAAACAACAGCCTCCATGCCCGTCCAGCAAGCCACCCAACCACTGCTTTGCACCACCACTACCCACCCTCTGTAAAACCACCAAAAGCCATTGTTTTCCCTACACCTATAAACAGAACCCTTGCAGCCTTGCTTCCTACCCGTGAGCCACAAGCCACCTACCTTTGTTTGACCACACCCTGCCAAAATCAACCACAGATATTCTCGAGTTGAGACCACGGTGCCATTTCTTCCTGCGAGACTCCACCACTTAGAGGAAACTGTCGTGATTGGTGTTTCCGTCCGACCAACCAGGATCCGCCGCGCACCTTTCTCCTCCCTTGGTGAGTTCACTTGGTCTCTCCCTCTCTCACCCTCCTCTATGTGCCTTTCTTGGCCTTTTTGTTCCAAATTTCCCACTCCTTTAAAATGGAGATGGGTTGTGGGCCTCAAGCCCCTTAGGTCAAGTGGCCCTTCTTAATACTTTTAAGTGGGCTAGCATTCACATGTGCTTATATAAAAATGGGGAGTGATGATGCTTTTTTGGTTTATGATTATCGTTTAAATAAAGTCTAGGTTATTTAAGTATTCGGGATTTTAATTAGAAAGTGTGTGCTTAATTAGATAGTTACATACTATTGGAAATTTACGTAAGCTATGTGTCTATTGTATAGGTGACGATTGATATTCGTTCGGTACTATCGTTGAAAAATTCAAAAAAGTTAAAAGTTCAGATAAGCAGGATTCTTATGCTAGACTTTGCAAAAAAAAAATGAACTAAAGTTGATTTTGAAAAACTATGCATGTTTTGTTAAGAAAAGAAATTTGAAGCAACCTCAGTTATTTGTTCTGCATTACTCATGAAATCTGTATAAAAGAGCAAAGTATTTTTGTCATCACTGGAATAGACATAAGCAAATTTTTTGCATTCTGTTTCTGACTATACAAAATTTTATAACTCAATAATGCAAAGTGCTTCACAAAAGCATCTGTTTTGAAGGAGAAATTGAATAAAATTAGAGAAAGAAAAAAGCTTACTGCAAGTGACTTGGTGAACAGGAAGGACGGTGGTGGTGCACAAGGTCGGTGGCAATAATAGAGTTTGAATGAGACAAAGAGAGAAAGGGGAAAACAGAATGGAAGGATGAGAGAAAAGAAAGAAATCTTACCATAGTTGTTGGTCGAACGTTGAAGATAGTGGCAGTGCCTAGAGCATTAGCCACGACAAGAGAGAGAGAGAGAGAGAGAGAGAGAGAGAGAGAGAGAGAGAGAGGATGGAGAGCGGGAGAAGAGAAACATAAAGGAGGAGGAGGGCGAGATAACTTGGTTTATTGGGAATCGATTTCTCTGGTGTTATTTTTGGATGAGATTTACATTCAAATAGTAAAGGATATTCTATCGAAATAGAAGTTCCATTCCAACACCTTAATTCCATGTTCAAACATGAAAATTTTTAGGGAATAATTCCCGCATTTTTTCACGGAAAATTTTATTAGGGACGAATATTTTATCTTTAAAAATTACCGTTCAAACAGTAAAAGGATTGTTCGAACAAAATCTTCAATAATGATATTTTTTTTATGAAATTAAAATTTTGTCTCAAAAGATCACTTTTAGAGACGAAAATAAAGTCATCCTTAAAAGTTAAATTTGTTATAGTGTATAATATCGTGTTCATACTGATACTACCGATATGATTTTATATAATAAGTTAGATTTATTTTATAATAAAATAGTTTTACAAGCTAGTATACCAATTCAATTCATGTCAGTTTGTAGGTTTGAACGAAAATAAATGATACTCTCACATGAGACAGTATGTACCATAGATAGCCACTTTTAATAAAACGAAATAAATCTTGATATACTACGTACTATATCATTATAAGCTAACGCTCAATGATACAACACCAGAGATTGATCAGATTATCCCAAATAACAAAAACTTTCAATTTATAGTTTAAAAAATATAAATGGATACTCCAAATAATAGATCAAATGTTAAACGTAAATCCTATTTGAAAGTTTGAATGTAAATCCAGTTTGAATAAAACCTGTAACGTAAATCTAGTTTCATCAACAGATTCACAAAGATTTTGATTTAGAAAGTCGAAACATTTCAAATCTAAAGGAGTACAAACAAAGATCGAAATAAACAGCGATCTAAATCCTATTTCTCACCCTCTTCCTAATTAATCCTAGATAACTAGGGGGGCTGGAAAAAGGAGATCGATAATCAACGAACGCCACATGATCGTAGTCATCCCGGAGGCTCGATTTCGGCTTTGGAACATCTATTACCATCATGGACAATTCCAATAGCCCCATATATAGTCTGATCCTCAAGGTCACAGGAATCGTTTGACTGTTTTTTATTTTAGTAATTAGGAATTTGATCTGTCCGGCCAATAAGTCATTAATGTAGCTAACTATCTCATCAATCGATCATCAATGCAATGATGTGCAAGTACTGATACATAAGTATTTATATATGTATTGTTTAATATTTAGTAAAACATATTGAACGCACATGCTTTTCTACTGATCATGTCAAAACATGTGCGATTGACACTAGATGATCCTTAGATTTTTCCAACACCGTATCTATGAATATGACACATGATCAGTTCCATATGCATGCATGGATGTATCCAGTCTCAACAGTTTTGTAATATTAAAATTTTATTTTCAATGAAGTGACATGATTTAATTGGTTGTTTAAAAATGACATGAATTCGAACACGATACGGAGGAAGAACATCTAGAAAGTAGCTAGGCAATCTGGTCCTCAAGGAAACGGGTGTGACAATGCAAGATGAATGAAAGTTTGGGCCGCGTTGGGAAGGGTCGTACATAGTGATAGCCAACCACCGACCAAGGTTGTACTGCCTTAAAGATAGCCAAGCAAAAGAGTTGTAGCACCCTTGGAATGCTGAGCACTTAAAAAAATTCTACCCTTAATTGCTATTCGCTTCCCTTTCTCTCTTATGTATTCAATAAAAGAAAAGATCAATAAAGGTAGTTGGTTTTCTAATTTGCATGCCTTTGACTCCTACACTTAGCCATCAAAGTCGAGTCAGAAACTTGCGGTACAACCAAAATGGCGTGGAGGTCAAAAGACCCCATGATTCCCATACTTAACCACTAAAGTCGAGTCAAAAAATCGTGGTGCAGCTAAAAGGGTGTGGAGAGTAAAAGACCCTACGACCCCGTTACACAGCCACCAAAGTCGAGTTAGAGACTCGTGGTATAGCCAAAATGGCGTGGAGGTCAAAAGACCCCACAACCCCCATACTTAGCCACGAAATTCAAGTCAGAGATTTGTAGTGCAGCTAGAAGGGCATGGAGATCCAAAGACTGCATGACTCCCATACTTAGCCATCAAAGTCGAGTTAAAGACTTACGGTGCAACTACAAGTGCATGGAGGTAAAAAGACCCCACAACTCCTATACTTAGACACCAAAATTGAGTCAGAGACTCGAAGGGCAGCCAAAAGGGTGTAGAGGTTAAAATACCTCACGACTCCTATACTTACCACCAAAGTCAAGTGAGAGACTCATGGTGCAACCAAAAAGGCGTGGAGGTCAAAAGACCCAACGACTCCCATACTTAGCCACCAAAATCGAGTAAAAGACTTGTGGTGCTGCCAAAAGGGCGTAGAGGTCAAAAGACCCCACGACTCCCATACTTAGACACCAAAGCCAAGTCAAAGATTTGCAATGAAGCCAAAAGGGCGTGGAGGACAAAAAACCCCACGACTCCCACACTTAGCCACCAAAGTCGAGTTAGAGACTCGTGGTGTAGCCAAAAGGGTGTGAAGGTCGAAAGACCCCACGACCCTCATACTTAGCCATGGAAAGGTAGGCGTACGTACAAGATACAGACTAGATCAAGCAATAAGATCACACAACACATCATCAGAAAACATTATAGCATAGTAATACCAAATAATCCAAAATGTCTACAAGAGATTATTACAAAAGACCAAACTAGTGTGGCAATCTAAGCAACAAGCATCAATAAGAATGATCAGGGCGGAGGAGTGGGGGAGGGTTGAGAAGGCTTCGAGGGCAATGGTGAATTCAAGAAAGTGCCGGGCATGGTTTTACACCCCAAGGAATCGACAAACTAAACCGTAGTAGCATTGGGCTTGAACTGCTCAAGGTCCAAGCATTTCAAATCAATTCAAGGATGAGCCAAAGGATGAGCTCGTAGGTGAGCCACGCCAGCCCCATACCCATGCCAAAAGACTTGGTCCCTTAATACTAATGGTAGAGACCAATTGTGGATGCAAGCGAGCCACCTCACCCCTCAAAGCAATTAATTCAACTTCCAATTCTTGTAGTCGCTTCTTCTACTTTGTCGCCTTCTTCTCCAAATTTATCAGGGTTTGGTTTTGTCCATCTTGACTGGCATCAAGAGCCTCCCAATTTTTCTTGTAAGTGTCAAACCTCTAGTCCGGGTCTTCATAAGACCCCTTCCTCTCAAACAGTTGGGCATTAAACTCCCCCTAAGCTGCATCATGCGACACCTTGAGCAGTAATGATGGAACGCCAGGTAAACCCCTTGAAGGAAGGGAGCGTCTAGCCCTCGGAGGATTCAGCTTCAGAATGGGTAGAAATCCTAGAAGGGGTTTCCACCAAAGATTGATGGGGAGAAGAATTGCGGTAAGCCATTTGATGATTGTGTAGGAGAGAACGAGTTCGAAAAGATGAGGGATTGTAAGTTTTCGAAAAGGGATACAGGGAATGGAAAAGCTTGACAGGAAAAACTTCAAAAATGAAAATGAGCCAAGGAAAGGGAAAGGCATTTGGAAGAAGGCAGTTTTTCCCTCATTTATGTCTATGTTGTTGCTTAGGGGTGTAACCGGTCCGGTTCGGTCCAGTTTTGGATAAAATCTAAGACCAAACCGGTAGGCACTAGTTTTACATTTTTCAAAACCAATTACATATCGGTTACCCTCATAAACCGGTACTCCGATTTTACTGGTTTTCAGTCTGATTTTCCAGCTTTAATAAAATACAAATTTATCATAAAAAATCTGTTTTTAAAAAAAAACTGCTATGTCAAAAAATTCTGCTATAAAAAATAAAAAAATAAAACTGCTATGTAAACAAAAAAAAATCTGCTATGTATTAGTATTAGTATAAGTATATAACTATTAACTATAGTCTATATATTAATATTTGTTAATTGTTATAGTAAGTTTAGTTTATTATAACTAGATTATTGATAGTATTAGTATAGTAATTTAGTATTAGTGTTATATGTGATTATTTAGTATAATGATTTATATACTAATTTATACATAGACTTAAAGTATAATACTAATAGTAATATAGTATTAGACTATTAGTGTTTAGTATTAGGTCATAAAATGTAAATTGTATTAATATAAATTATAATATTATGTACTAATATATATAGTTTATATTTATCTACTAATGTCTTATCTACTTATCAGAAAAAATATAGAGAATTTTAAGTTTATTAGGCCATCAAAATTTAGTAATAATATTTGAGTGATTTTCTTTACCAGTTCTGGACTAGATCGGTCCAAAATCGACACAACCGATCCGGTCCGGTTTTTCGATTTTTCGGTTTGCCGATTAAAATTTACACCCATACTGTTGCTCACACTAATGAGCGCAGTGAGTGGATGGATCCTATCACTGTAGATATATCACTATAGATAATTATGTAAGCAATGTTAATTTTGTTAAATAAATTATGTAACATGTGAATAATTTATTTTTTAATTGTATTTCTTTTAATATATTACTTATTGTGTGTTTTCTTTCTATTTGCAAGAAAAAATAATGGAGATGACGTCAGCTTCTGGGAAATCCTCTCATACTGACATAGACATATTCACGCAAGTGCTCGGGACCAAGTCTAGTATGGTAAGAGATTTGGGACATTCTTTCAAGCTTCTAAATCCTACCAAAGATTTAGAAGCAGTATGACGAAAAAATGAGTATAAGACGCTGAGATAGCAAGAGTTGGAGTATCTCTATGAGTGACAGTCTGATTTAGAGATGCGTTTACATGAGCAATAGAGAGAAGAGGAGGAAAGAATGCACAATCAAGTCTAAGGACAAGTGCAGTGGGAGATGATAGTGCAAATGGAGTGTGTTATATCACTGCAGCATAATAACGGTGGGCAAGGAAAGAAGAAGAAATGAATTTTATCAATTTTATCATTGTATATAACTTTTAATATCTAATTTTGTAACTTTATAAGACATTGTTAATTGTTAAATTGATAATGTAATATGATACAATTTGTATGTTTTTTAATTTTATGAAATTGGTATTTCTGATCGGTATGCTTGGATGTAAAAAAGAAACGTTCAAACATTGGTTCACATTCGAACCAACATTCGAACGTAATTACACAAAATTATAACATAATGTTCAAACGTAAAATCCAACGTTTGAATGTACTCACCCTCAAATGAACAGAATGTTCGAATTTTTAAAGGATTAACGTTCGAACTAACGTCCGACCATTATACCTGTTATGTTTGAACATTGGTCTGTTAATGTTTGATCAAACATTCGAGCGTATAATGCAGTTAACATTCACACGTATAAACATTCGAACGTAAATATGATACGTTCAAACCATAACCAACGAACGTCAACTTCTTTTGTTCTAATGTCAATCGGTTGAGTTGACGTTCGAACGTTCGGTTGGACATTCAAACGTTACTTTCTAACAAATTTCAATAGTTACAAAAAAATGGCATGTAAGACCTGGATCCAGTGTGAAGCTATTCTAAAGAATTTTTGAATTTATATGTGTGAAAAAGCCCATTTGAATTTTCAAGTATATATATATTTTTAAAATAAACTACATGCCTAAAATCTTTCTTTTGGTGAACTAAGATTTTCTTCTGCTCTAGTTTTATTTTTTTAAGTTAAAAATGGACCAAGATATTTTTTCTTAACAATTTGGATTTTTTTTTTAAAGATTGAGTCAAGACCAAAACTTGGATAAAAAGCCCAAGCCCGTGAGATCTTGTATCAGACTCCAGGTTCTACATTATTCGCGTCCGTTTGTCACTGCATGCACGGCTTCTTTGTGTCCGTGTCCTTCGCATGCACGTTTTTATCACTAGGGTTTTGTTTTCAATCCTCTATGTATATTCTTTTGTACGTCAACCATTCCTCATGCTCGAAGAAAACCCAAGCTGCCGCTTTAGTTTTCTCCTCCTCCTCTCGGTTTCTCACTGTCGTCGTCGCACCTCCTCCTTGACTCCACACCGTTCGAAACCAGCCTCCAATCTTGCATCACCACTAGTGCTCAGCCACGTTCAAGGTTTTCACCATAGCACTCCTGCTTAGCCGCTACCCAGTCATGCGAAACCATAGCCACCCAAGCCCCCATCTCGCAACAACAGCACTTAAGGAAATCACTCCACGTCTTTTGCCACCTAAAAGCACCCCTGTTTTGGCTTTAAAAAACAGAGCATTACCAAGAAAGCAAGCTGCAGACCGAGAGCCTTGAAAGCTAACCACCGAAGCACTACCTCACACATCACCGAGGCACCTCTGTTTTGGTTCTCAAAAACAGAGCAACTCGTCCAACTTCCATAGATTGCACCGTGAGCCGTCTCATGTCCACCCAACTCCACGGGTCACCACTCTTAGAGATTTCTCAGTAGAGGAACAAAGCCAGTGCTCCACCCATAGCCACAAATATCGCATCTTGGTAAGCTCCCAACGTCTTTCCCGTTTCTCTCCCTTACGCCGTGTTCTTTGTTCTCTCTCTCTCTCTCTCTCTCTCTTCAGTCGCTGGACCCATCGTATTGCCGTTGAGACTCGCCATTGTTCGACACCTTTTCCAGCTCAGCCACACCTCTAGCACGGTGCCGCTGGCTCCTTGCTATTTTATTGGGTATGTTCTACTGTTGCCTAGATCATTTTGTGCCTTTCTAGCAGTTGTCATGACGTGGGTTTTATCTTGATGTTTCAGTAGACCCAGCAGTGTACCAAGGGAAGAACTTAGGTGTTAAATTACTTTGATACCCTCTTTTTCTGAAGGTTATAACCGAGTGTTTGGATTGTGTGGTTCGTGGGTTGTTATTCTTTTTGGGACTGGGCTTATTTTGGTTAAACTAGATTTTTTTTTTAATGGACCTTTTGTCTAGCATTTTCGTGGTTTATGTTTGGGTTTAGAATGGACTTGTGTTTTAAATTTTAGTCTCGGCCAGATTATAATTTTTGTTTTACAAGCCTATTCTAGTGAATTTTATTAAGTAGATATTAATGAGTTTAGCAAGTAATGATACTTTTGGGTTAAGGGAATTTAGGTGTTTGAGGAATTAAAATAGACAATTTGAGTATTTCATGTGTGATTACAAGTTTCGTGTTCAATTGGATATTCATTCAAGTTATATGATTTTTTTATAGGTGACGATTAATATTCATTCAAAATTTTTGTGAAAAAATTATGAAAAGTTAAAAAGTTCAGATAAGCAGGGTTTCTATACTAGACTTTGTATAAAAGAAACTGAGGTTAATTTTAGAAAAGTATGCATGTTTTGTTTTGAAAATAATTTTGAAATACCTTAGTTGTTTTGCATTACTCATAAAATTTTGTATAAGAATAAAGTATTTTTCTAGCATGACTGGCGTAGATATGAGTTATTTTGGCATTTTATTTATGAACTGTACAAAAGAGAGCGAATATAAAATTTTGTACATAAATTATATTTTTGTGATCTGATTCTGTTATGTTCTAAAAGTGTTTTGTACTCTGATATGATATGATGTGATTTTTGAAAACCTCTAGCATGACATTCTGTTTCTATTTTGTTCTGACCTTATCACGGGTGTAAAACGGTGGCCTCTGTTCGGGTTGATACCAACTTTTCAGTTTTCGGTACACCCAGTTTGGTAGCAAAGTAGTTTTCTGCGTTGTCTTTTCTGTGTGCACACTCAGAGCTCCAAGAATAATAAGAGAAAGATTCACATTCTGTTTCTACTCGATTGGCTGCAGGGGTTTGCACAACCCTACCACGGAAGTTAAACATGAAATTCTATTCTAATGTGATGTTTTAGTTATGTTGTGCTAAGGAAACTTTGAATAAGAATATTTTCTAAAACTTTCGTTCTGATATTTTTTATAACATGTTCTGATTCTGCATTGTTAAAGTAAACTATTTAGTTCTGCATTCTGAATTCTGTAAATGCTCATGTTTTCACACTAGTATATCTTCTCTGCTTACTGAGTTGTTAATAACTCAACCCTTATTTTTAAATATTTTTCAGATAATTGTGATGGTTCAGCTGGAGAACAAGAGTATGAAGTTTTAGTAAGGTGTGATGATCGTAGTGGAATAAGTATGCGAGAGTACTAGTACTTATTTGAGAGTCGTAGTTAATAAATTGATTTATTTTCGAATATGTTTATTTGATCAGTTAAGGATATTTTCGAGTCTTTGGGGAGTTTTTAATTTAAGTTATTGAGAATTTCTTATTTATCCCTATGAAGGAACATGGATATTTGGGTTGAGTGAATAAATTAATATTTTATGAAGTTTTTTGAATTTTATAGTTGTAATATTGAAGTTGATATTAAATAATATGAGGTAACTCTCCGGACTTCCGGGAACGGGGCGTCACATGGCACGTTCGAACGTTACACCAAATGGAACAATCACCAATTATTTTTTGTGACGGTTGAACATTAAATCTTCACCAATTATTTTCTGTGATGTATATTAGGTAATGGTTGTGGTAACGATTTTAAACTGTGACCAAATGTCTTTAGTGATGCTTTGGTCATTTTTTGTGATGGTTTCCTCTGTCACAAAAAATAAATTGTGTTGTAGTGTACATAGGTTGTGGCATTGCTTAAGAGCATTCACATTCACCCCTTCATAAGTTTTCTTTAATTAAATTATAGGGAAAAATTATGAAAAGTGAAGAAAAGTGGGCTATATCCGGTTTCTTAAACTAACTAATATTGATTTTAGGATTTAGCAACTGTACCAATCCTAAATCATTCTTTTAATTTTTTTTATTCTAAATTTAATAATATATTTAGATATATTTTTTATTTCTACTCTTTTTTCAAAACTAGATAAATAAATAAAATCATAAAAATCAAATTTTCTTATTTCTGTTAATGTGGGGCAAATTATATTGTTATATCTTTCAATTATATTAAATAAAGTCATTTTTACTAAAGATTTAACTAATTTTTATTAACAAACACACATTAATTTTTACAGTGCTATATAAAATTTCAATTCCCTAATAATTATATAATTCTAGTTTTTTTTATTCCGAATTTAATTATATATTTCAATTTCTTACAAATTTTAAAAATTTAACAGCCATTACAAAATATGTGATATCCAATTTTTACTTGTATTTTTATTGAATGATATTTTTAAAAAATTATTATAATTAGTGGTTTTCTTGTTTTAAATTAAATGTAATTTTTACAGTATTATTTTATGATTTTTAAGTTGTAAAATTTTTTTAATATGCTTTCTTGTTATTTATTATTGTTTTGTATTTAAATTGCTTTTTAATTTAAATTAGTTTATTTTTGTGTTTTAAAATTATTGTGTTTTTAGATTTTATTATTTTATTTTATTTAATCACTGCGTTTGAATTATTTTATTTAACTTGTTGTTTTGAAAATAATTTTCGTTTGATCAGTTTAGTGACCAAAGTTGTGAGGGTTAGATCTCATTTCTTTCATTCCTTTTTTTTTTTCCATTTTTCTTTACCTTTTCTTTTTCTTTTCTCCTTTTCTTTTTTTTTTTTTTTTTTTCTTCCTTTGCTTTCTCCCCCGTGCGACCAAGCTCTCCCCTTCCCTTCCCCGTCATTTTTTTTTCGTCAGCCTCAGTGCACCGCCATTTGCCGGCATGGTCGTCACCACCTGGCCCATTCTCTTCCCCTCCAACTGGTGAACATTCATCTCCATTTTTAGCCCCAACCGTGCCACCGTTAGCCGCCATGCACGGCTGGAAGCCACGACCCATTTTTCTTCCAGCTCCGTCGTGCACTGCCCATTGTCGTCGCCGTTGCTCCCATTCTCTTCCCCATCAGCCGGCAAACTCACCCCTCCATTTTCAGCCCTCCAAACACCGCTGTTATCCACCACGAGCACCACCAAGCCGCACGGTTTTGTGCTCCCCGCGCCGTCGTGTCTCCATCGTTGGCCACCACTTCTTCACCACATTATCGCCGACCTCTTAGCTATCTAACCCACCCAACCCTAGCTTTGATCCGTCATTGGTGAACTCAACCAACCTACTCCCCAATTTGGCATTTTTTACCTTCTACCGCCGTTTGTGCCACCACCCATGACCAACCACCATTTTCATTAGCTTTACCAATACTTCTAAGTCATGCCCTAGCTTTCCCTAGTCTTCCTTTATCCCTATTCAAATTTGGATATTTTGTGACTCACAGCTACAGTGCATTTTGCATTGTTATGTTGTATTTCTGCCACCTTTTGCAACTCATTAATCCATCGAAAGTTATTTTATAGCACTGTAAATATTTTCTAAACAATTTTTAAGATTTAAATATATTTTTGTATTAACAATACTTGTGATTGGTTGATTTTATCGGACTGAGTCCGAAAAGTCGAGAGTCGGCTGGATTGGAAGATGAAATTGTTTATTTGATTGTTTGATGTTGTTGATTGATGTTGGAAATTGTTGTTGGTTGATATTTTTGATATCTTGTCGTATGTATCGCATAGTATATGCATGTACAAATTTGATAAGAAAAAATAGATTTTCGTGTAATTACATGCATGCTCATGTACATATATAAAATTTAGATTTTTATAAGAGAAATTGAAGAGGAGAGTGTATGCAATTTTGATAGAGATACGATCGTCCACTCTCTTTAAATAGAGGAGCAGCTGCAGCTTTGCACAATTATTGGAAAAGGAAAAAAAAATACAAAAAGAAGGTAAAAAAAAAACGAGGATGAACTTCTTGGCAAGCGCCTTTGGAGCTTTCGGTGAAATTTGTCGTTAGCGTGGACCAGAATGTTCAAATTACATTGACCCCTCTTTAATATAAACTTGTTGACAATTTCCAGTTGGATTCGTGGAAATCTCAACGTGTCGCTGTAAAATAAGTGCGCAGGGAAAAAGAGAGAAAAGTTTGGTTACATGGGCTACAGCAAGATCTGCAATAAATCAGCAAGGAAAGGAAAAGCAGAAGGACAATACCAGCACTGTTCATGTTCTGCTCTTGTCCCACACATGTACGTATCTTGGTTCCATGCCAATGCCATTCCCTGATTTTGGTTTATTCATCCCACGGCCTCGTCATCACCGATGGATGCATTATACGCAAGCTTCTTTGTTGTAGCGGCGTTCCATCAGTATGGATATGAGCAAACATTTCTGACCCAGTGAGATGGTTTCTTCCATTAGCTCGGATTCCACCACAATTTCTTCATTTTCCATTTCAGAGAGTGATAACTGCTTGTAAACTTTTTCTAGCTCTTCCTCCATGAAACTAAATCGCTTATGAGTAATGTCATATATTATATTATTATTTTATTTATATTTTATTTTATATAATGTAACGTATTTATTATTATTTAATAATAAAAAATATATAATAAAAAATTATTTAATAATAATAGATATATTACATTTTATTTAATAAAATGTAAATAAAATAATTGTATGAAATATAATATCTGTAGACAAAAAAATAGGAATAACGCCCGATGTATTATTGGCTGAACTAAATAACGCCCGATGTATTATTAGTGGCAGGAGAGTCTGAGTTGATCGAGGCAGATCTAAAAAGATATGGTGCTAAGGGAGATGCTAGCAGGGGGAGGGCCCCTCCTCTGAGGTCAGTCACGAGTCCTAAACATGTCTGCATACGTTGGATCTAACATGTCGGTCACAACATCGACAAACAAATGATCCGCAGGCTCATAATCAAGGAGAGACTCATGTAGCCTTAATTAATACGTTCAAGCATTCCACCTTCTAGATCAATTGCTTCTATTATTTCTTTCCCATATCTGGTTCTTCTATTTTTCATTTAAATGTTATTATTTACTTTATCAATAATATATACATATGATATTATAAAAAAAAGTTATAAAAGAAATCTCTTCTAAATGATTTACCCTACGAGTAAACATGGTTAACTTAGATTATTCGACTTTTGTTGTTACGGCCGTGGATACCAAATATCTCTTTCAATATCTAGAAAGTATCCACACTCTTAAAAGAAAGTTACAGAAATCCTAAAGCTAATAAGCAAAGATATTTAATAAACCAAACTCGACAAATTTGTAATATATACACAAAAGGAAAACAACCACAATATTGTTTTTATAAAACTATTGACATGACTTGATACATCTGGCTATTCTTCCTCTAGCAAAACATGATAAACAAGCCAAAGTAATAATTATCCCAATAAAACTACCAAAACAATTATAGTTTCTACATGAGGCAGTAACACACCACCAAATATGTAAGCTAAAAAAACACTAATTTTCTAATTTAATTCTTGAAAATTGACTCAGAGTATTCAGATGACATCCGGCCAATAATATCAACTCAAATGCAACTTTCATTTTTTGATTTGCAACAAATGAAACTTCACTTAAAAAGGTGATTCTTTAGGACGGTCAGTACTATGGTAGTAAGGCAGTTGAAGTTGTGAACTGACCTTGTTGAAAGAAATCGAGGAGCAACTTCTGGGCAAGCCCCTTTGAAGCTTTCGATGGGAATTGTCGTTAGCGTGGAGCAGAAGGCATTGTCTCTGTTCAAATTACATTGGCCCCACATTAATATAATCTTGTTGTAATATCAAAGCCCCAAACGTGACTCTGGAGTCTGGACCAAGAGAAAGCGACACACTCTTTTGGCATTTCGTTTTCAGGACTCCACAGCAATATCCTGTGAAATTTTGTTTTCAGTCAGTTTTCCAAGAAATGGTCATGACCATCCATTTTCAGATATAATCATAAAAAAAATTGTGTATTTTCTTTCCACATAGTGAATGATGCATGTGCCACATGATGTTGGTACTTCAGCAAGATCAGAACATAATTATGGACCACATGCAATATTGGAGTTATCAAGGACTTCTGTATACATGACAAACATTTGTGGTAAATATAGTTTGGTTGATGAGTTAAGAGTTTATGTTGATGAGTTAGAGTTACATACATGGAAAGCAGAAATTTTCCAATTTAATTCTTGAAGATGACGTCCGACCAGTAACATCAATTCAAATGCAAATTTCATATTTTTTGATTTGCAACAAATGAAACTTTACTTGAAAAGGTGATTCTTCAGGAGGGAGAGTGCTATGAAAACCTTGATTCTTGACTAGTATAGTACTAGCGATGCAGTTGCTGTGAAAAATGTTAGTATATTTAAAAATATTTAAATATGTTAAAAGATATATATAAAAAAATGAAAGTTTGTATTAGTAGGCATGCCCAACGGTCAAAACTGGGTGGCACACTATTATATGTGTTTGAAATAAACGGATTGAAGGGTTTGAGTCAGAGTCACTATAGGGAAGGTGGTAGCTCGGATTCCACCATAGTTTCTTCATTTTCCATTTCAGAGAGTGATAACTGCTTGTAAATTTTTTCTAGCTCTTCCTCCATCGAAGCTGGATCGCTTATGAGTAATTCTATACACTATACTACTATTTTATTTACATCTTATTATATGTGATGTGACGTATTTATTACCATTTAATAATAAAAAAATATATAATAAATAATTATTTAATAATAATAAATATGTTAGATCTTATTTAATAGAATATAAATAAGATGACATTACGATATATAATATTTTTAGCCGAAAAAATAGGGATAACGCCCGATGTATTATTGGCTGAACTAAAGTGGGGACAGTTTAAGAAAACATGTGGTTAAAAAAAAAAAAAGTTTAAGAAAACATGTGAGGCTCCCCAGTCAATAGTGGCAGGAGAGTTTGAGTTGGTCGAGGCGTATCTGGAAAAATCTAGTTGCAAACATAATTGTATACTAATCTGCATACTAATTTAATGTGATTAGTCAAAAAGTAGATTTTATTAAAAACAATGTTAATTAAATTTTAAGTATGAAGAAATCAGTATTGATACGCAGATTAGTACGCGACTTTACTTGTATGTAACAAAACTAAAAAATATATGATGCTAAGGGGAGATGCTTGCCAGGGGAGGGCCCCTCCTCTGAGGTTAGTCACGAGTCCTAAATCATGTTTGCATACGATGGATCTAATATGTCAGTCACAACATCGACAAACAAATGATCGGCAGGCTCATAATCAAGGAGAGACTCATGTAGCCTTAATTAATACGTTCAAGCATTCCACCTTCTAGATCAATTGCTTCTATTATTTCTCTCCCATATCTGTTTCTTCTATTTTTCATTTAAATGTTATTATTTACTTTATCAATAATATATACATATGATATTATAAAAAAAAGTCATAAAAGAAATCGCATCTAAATGATTTACCCTACGAGTAAACATGGTTAACTTAGATTATTCGACTTTCGTTGTTACGGCCCGTGGATACCAAATATCTCTTCCAATGTCTAGAAAGTATCCACACTCTAGAAAGAAAGTTACAGAAATCCAAAAGCTAATAAGCAAAGATATTTAATAAACCAAACTCGACAAATTTGTAATATATACACAAAAGGAAAACAACCACAATATTGTTTCTACAAAAATTTTGACATGACTTGATACATCTGGCTATTCTTCCTCTAGCAAAACATGATAAACAAGCCAAAGTAATAATTATCCCAATAAAACTACGAAAACAATTATAGTTTCTACATGAGGCAGTAACACACCACCAAATATGTAAGCTAAAAAAACACTAATTTTCTAATTTAATTCTTGAAAATTGACTCAAAGTATGCAAATGACATCCGGCCAATAACATCAACTCAAATGCAACTTTCATTTCTTGGATTGCAACAAATGAAACTTCACTTAAAAAAAGGTGATTCTTCAGGACGGTCAGTGCTATGGTAGCGAGGTAGTTGAAGTTGTGAACTGACCTTGTTGAAAAAAATCGAGGTGCAACTTCTAGGCAAGCGCCTTTGAAGCTTTCGGTGGGATTTGTCGTTAGCATGGAGCAGAAGGCATTGTCTCTGTTCAAATTACATTGGCCCCGCGTTAATATAATCTTGTTGACAATTTCCAGTTCGATTCGTGGAAATCTCTGAACAATTGAAGAAGAAACATGCTTACAAAGCCCCACGGGTGATGCTCACACAAAAAATTACTATCAAAGCCCCAGACATGACTACGGAGTCTGGACCAAGAGAAAGTGACACACTCTTTGGCATTTGCTAGTCAATGGCCAACTTCCAAATTCACTCGGAGACAAAGAAAAGGACTCCATAGCAATATCTTGTGAAATTTCATTTCCAGTCAGTTTTCCAGGAAATGGTCATGATCATCCATTTTCAGATACAATCATAAAAAAAAATTGTGTATTTTCTTTCCAAATAGTGGATGATGCATGTGCCACATGATGTTGGTACTTCAGAAAGATTAGAACATAATTATGCACCACATGCAGTACTGGAGTTATCAAGGACTTCTGTATACATGACAAACATTTGTGGTAAATATAGTTTTGTTGATGAGTTAAGAGTTTATGTTGATGAGTTAGAGTTACATACATGGAAAGCAGAAATTTTCCAATTTAAATCTTGAAGATATCGTCCGGCCAGTAACATCAACTCAAATGCAACTTTCATTTTTTTTGGTTTGCAACAAATGAAACTTCACTTGAAAAGGTGATTCTTCAGGAGGGAGAGTGCTGTGAAAACCATGATTCTTGACTAGTATATTACTAGCGATGCAATTGCTGTGAAAAATGTTAGTATATTTAAAAATATTTAAATATGTTAAAAACTGTAAAAAAAAAAAAAAAAAAAAAAAAAAATGAAAATGAAAGTTTGTATTAGTAGGCATGCCTAGCGGTCAAAACTGGACGGCACAATATTAGATGTGTTTGAAATAAACGGATTGAACGGTTTGAGTCAGAGTCACTGTAGGGATGGTGGAAGAGTCTCACCTACGGTGCATCCGTAGGGATGGTGGTAAACAAGGATGATTGTAGAGTCCCGCCTGCAATTCCCACATATAGATAGAGTTGTAGGGATGGTGGTAAGGAAGGACGGTAGTAGAGTCCTGCCTGTAATTCCCGCCTACGGTGCACGCATAAGGATGATGGTAAGTAGGGATGGTGGTAGAGTCCCGTCTGTAATTCTCGCCTACAGTGTTCGGATAGTTGGTTATTGAGCCATTTTCTAGAAAACATGTGAGATTTGATGTTGGGCCATTTTATGGAAAAATAGCTGTTGTTTTAATAGATTGGATTTTTGGGCTAAAATAGGATTTTGGCGTGCGTGTAAAATTGGTTATTTCGGGAAAGAATGATTTTCAGAACGTATGCATATGACATCATGTTCATGCATTTGGTTATTGCGTAAATGTATTTTTATCTTATGGTTTGTTTGGATTGTTACTTACATGCGGTACCATTTCTTGTTATCGTAGATTTTGATGCAGATGATGAGGAGGCCGAGCCTAAGGATACGGCTTCGCCGGATGAGTGATCGGGGATCACTCATGGGTTGAGATTTATTTATTGCTTTTGGTTATTGTTTTTTATTTGTATTATATTTATATTGGTTAATTGCAATATTGTTGGTACACTTATATTTAAGCGAACTTGTGTTTAAACAATTCTGATACTTAATTGACTAACTTTAATTATTCTGTTGCGTTCTTTGTTGTACACGTGTTGCATGTACATACACTTCACATGTGATGATGGGATGTGTGACTTGTATTATTATCATCCCATACGTCTCAATTCCTGATTTTTCGTACATGGGGAGCGGGACGTTACAAAATAGCAACATTAGAAAAAGCAAATTTTGACAAAAAGTTGTAGTATTCTTAAAAACATAATGTTTTTATATATTTTTAAAACGCTAAGTATTTATTTATTAAGAAAATTGTTAGAAACGCAAAAAGATCGTACAAACAGATCCACAGACTAAGGTGGCAGTGCTACGTCATCGTTTTTTTTTTTTTGTTTCAATTTCTCCCTATTCCCACGTCTCTCTTCTATTCCCACAGAGCGGCTGGGTTCCTGCATTCCCAAACCCTCAACCCCCATCGACACTATACGATCTCGCCACTACCGCCGCTGCCAGGTGCCATATTAATTTGCATTTCTCATTAATTTAGAAAGGTCTAAAGTTGCTGCTTTCTGGATTCTTTGATCTGCTGATTGGCTATCCAGAAATGTGTGGGTAAGTAAGACAAATAAGCTAGTTTTGCCAAGCGGTCCTTTTTTTCTTTCTCGAGTCTCTAATCAATAAAATATTGAGGCTTGGAATAGTATACAATTTTCCTACTCTATCTCTGCAAATGTATCTTTATCCATGACTCTGATCGAAGCAAATTCACCCACCTTCAAGAATCACTTTCTTTTTAATAAAAAACAAAATAAATCAAAAAAAAAATCTGGAAAAGAAAAAGAAATAGGAATGGATATGTGTCAATAAAATCTGAGAGAGGTGAGATGAAAGAGAATAAGAGAGAAAACTGGAGCGAAGCTAGGTGGGCTCGGGTCTAAGGGGTTTGGAAATAGAGGGGCGAGGGGGACTCGAGGTGGGTGGAATGGAAGGGTAAAAATGAAAAACAGAAAAAAAGAAAAAAAGAAAATTTAGATGGCAAGGCATTCAGCTCGTTGACTCTCTTTCTGAAATTCTTGTGTAGCTTTGGCAGCCCTCATTTATTAATGTTCGATGGCCTGGAGGCACGTTTCTTGCATTCGACTATCTATTATCATCAGATGGTTCAAACAGGTGGCCGCGGCCTGAACACGCCACTAATCAATGTGAAATAGTCAACAGTCGAAACCGTTTGGACATAGAGGAATGTTACTTATAGTTTTCAATTGAAAATTAATTGACAACTGTAACCTAGATATAGATAATTTTATTTTTAAAAATTTTTTAAATTATTAAAATATTTTTTTAAAATGATATTTTTTTTTTAATAAAGGTCCTGTACATATAATCTTGACTTGAAAACTATAAATAGAATTTGATTATATTTAGAAATTTGATTTATCCGGCCAATAAGTTTCAATGATGTAATATGGCGCCGAAGTAATAGTCAGTTTTTATTTCTACAATTAGGTACGTAAAATTACAATTATTTTTTAATCAAGTGGCGTAATTACATTAATTGGTTGCGAAAGCATCGATCGTTAATTATCCACCTCAGCCGCGCACACATAACGTACAATATAAAAAGTAGATGGCCATCAAAATCACATGCATGTTCTAGAACGTGAAGGCGATATATATATATCGTCATCCTGCATGTGGCTGTGGTTTATATAGGATGATAATATTATCTCTTCACGTTTTACATGATGATCATCAGGATGATCCATGATATATGACCTTCCTGACTATCCTTTTCATTTCAAATTCCAAGGACAACGCGGTTCATTTATTTTTAGCTATTATTATTATTATTATACTGTGAGAATAAAATTACAACTGCATGACCTCTCTTGATTTTTAAAATGTAAAATTACTAATAAATAGTACTCTTTTATATTCAGGTTTTTCCATTAATATATCATTTCAATTGATAATTATATGATTAATCTTATACTGTGACGTTGTTTTTTCGTGAGAAGTTGTTAAAAATCTTACGTCTTGTTTTCTTTTTTTTGACATATATATATATATATATATATATTCTTTGGCTGTTTTCTCTATTTTTTTTTTTAATGGTTAGCCCTGGTTGTTGCCGCTTTGAACCCACAGTACTATGACTAGCTTTTAGTCCTGGTTCTTTAATAATGAGTGAAGCTAGCTGAGGCGCTGCAATTATTTTTTATTTACGCTTATTAATTTCATCCGTACGTACGTATATAACGTCATTCCATTCGTCGTTTACAGCACTTCTCTTTCTATAAATTCCTCAACCCGCAATCTATTTATCCAATACTAGCCCCTGGAACTTGAAAGCAATAGAAGTGCCATTTAGCAACACCATCTCCAATACTTAATTCGTACGGTGCCAATAAACTTCAAAAATGTCTTTTCAAGTTTCAGCAATAGCTGCTCTAACAGCTCAGAATCAGGTTATGCTCGAAATTAACCGTTGCTCAGCAAATTATCAACCCAGCATTTGGGGTGACCATTTCCTTTATATGCATCTGAATTCCTGGTAATTAAAGATTGATTTGTGTTTCGAACTCGGCAGCCCTCATTTATTAATGTTCAATGGCCTGGAGGCACGTTTCTTGCATTCGACTATCTATTATCATCAGATGATTCTAACAGGTGGCCGCGGCCTGAACACGCCACTAATCAATGTGAAATAGTCAACAGTCGAAACCGTTTGTACATAAAGCAATGTTACTTGAAAACTGTAACGTAGATATAAGTAATTTTATTTTTAAAAATTTTTAAAATTATTAAAATATCTCTCTTAAAATAATATTTTTTTTTCTTTTAATAAAGATCATGTACATATAATCTCCACCTGAAAACTACAAATAGTATTTGATTATATTTAGAATTTTGATTTATCCGGCCAATAAGTTTCAATGATGTAATACGGCGCCGAATTAATAGTCAGTTTTTCTTTCTACAATTAGGTACGTAAAATTACAATTATTTTTTAATCAAGTGGCGTAATTACATTAATTGGTTGCGAAAGCATCGATTGTTATCCATCTCAGCTGCGCACACATAACGTATAGGGTGTCAAATCGTGTTAACGGGTCGTGTCAAATAGGTCAACCCTAATCCGACCTGTTAAGCATATCGTGTCAAAATTTCAAACGCTAACACGACCCATTAACATAATGGGTCGTGTCATGTCAATCCGTTTTGACCCATTAATGAATATTACGAAATATGTTTTTTTTTATAAGTAAACAAAGAAATTAAGAAAATATTATGAAATAGGTTAATACGATACGATACAATACAACTCATTTTAAACTATTTATGTAAATGAGTTTAATAGACCCGAAATTAACCTTTTTAACCTGATTAAATTTAGCATAATTTTATATAAATGTTAAAATTACAATATCTATAAAAATTATAAAACTAATTATAAGTCCAAAACTACAATCCAAATAATAAAAATATCGAAATTGAAATTCTAATAATTTTATTTTTAAGTATAAGGGTATAATTGTAACTTTAACTTTCTTAACGTGTCATAACGGATTGACCCGTTATCAACACGTTAAGCAATCGTGTCTTAACGGGTCAACCCGTTTTGACCCGAACCCATTAAGACTAAACCCTAACCCGCTATTATCGTATCATGTTCGTGTTGGGTTAATGAGTCGTGTGACATATTGCCACTCCTAAACGTACTATATAAAAAGTAGATGGCCATCAAAATCACATGCATGTACTAGAACGTGAAGGCGATATATATATATGAAAAAGCAGTGGTTCTACACAACACTTCACCTAGAGGGGGGGTGAATAGGTGTAATCCGATTTTTATGGTCTTTTTTAAAAAAATAGTTAAACAACAATTAATCAAAGCAGTAAACAACATAAATAATCAACACAAGATTTTGTTCACCGAGTGGAAATTCATTTGAAGAACGTCTTCAAAATCTAAAACCACTCCGGGTGTAAGACACCACCTCAAATCCACTATAGAAAATTTAGTTTGTTACAACCAATTTAGAGACACTCACAAAACCTTTGTAGTAGCTAAACTTGGCTTGCAACACCACGAGCGACCCACTCGATCTCTACACGCATGTAGTGTCGGAACTCCGACCTTTCTATAGCTTCCCACGAGAACTTCTCGATCTCTGCATCAACAGCAGCTCCGGACTCTTCCGGCCAATGAACTCGTCCACTCCAATGGACTCATATGAAGATTGATGTTGAATGTAGTGTGGTGGAGATGTGTTTATCCAAGAGAGAATCAATCAAGTGGGGGAGAGATTGCTCTAAATGTTCTTGGAGGCCCTTAGGGTTTTTGCTCTGATTCTCCACCCTAGAACAGCAGAAAAGCTGTTCTATTTATAGTACCACTCAAATGAGGCGCATTAAAACCCTAGGTTTTAAGTCATCTGGAACATTCGCTCGAGCGGAGTGTCGAGCGAAGGTCGAGCGCCGAAATCTGTCTAAGTTCGCTCGAGCGGAGTGTCGAGCGAAGGTCGAGCACCGAAATCTGTCTAAGTTCGCTCGAGCCAAGTGTCGAGCGAGGGTCGAGCGGTCCAATCTGCTTGAGTTCGCTTGAGCCATGTGTCGAGCGAAAGTCGAGCGGTGCAATCTGCTTGAGTTCGCTCGAGCCATGTGTCGAGCGAGAGTCGAGCGGTACAATCTGCTTGAGTTCGCTCGAGCCATGTGTCGAGCGAGAGTCGAGCGGTCCAATCTGCTTGAGTTCGCTCGAGCGCCCTGTCGAGCGAGAGTCGAGCGGTGACCCCTGTTTTGACCATTGATCATCACATTTCAATCCTCTTCGCTTCAACACTTGTTACAACACTATTTTACACAGGTTTTCACAAGAATATGCCAATCAACTCATTTTTGCCTCAACAATCTCCCCCTTTGGCATTTCTGTGACAAAACCTCTAACCTATACATATGACCTAATCCTAGCACACCCATCACTAGATTCAGATTCTTGAACACAATGAAATATTTCTGCACAACCTTAGCAAACGGTTAAACATATCGCACAAAGAATTGTTTGCAAATCACAAACTACAATTCATGAATAGATATGACACGTACAGGCTTTAGAAACAAAATATTTCATTAAACAATTAATCAGTAAAAGAGTTCAAGAACAATTAGTCACACAGCAGCAGTAAACAAGAGATATAAAATCAAAAGATAAAAACCAAAAACTAGCTGCTGTTCCCAAAACACAAGTGTTGCTACCAACTAACACTCCCCCTGAGTTAGGATCCAAAATAACCAAAACTCCCCCTTAATCAGTACTCTCCCTTTTTGTCACAGGCTGACAAATGGTCTCAATCATCTGCAGAACTGCCACCATCTTCATCATCTTCATTAAGAAGCTCTTCAATGTCATGGAAGCGTTGGGTCACATGCTGCTGCAGGCTGTCAAACCGAGCATCCAACGTATCAAACCGGGCATCGAAAGTATCCAACCGAGCATCAAGGCGGGCTAAATACTCAAGAACCTGCTGAAAACTAGGCTCGGTCGAGCCGGGTGCCGAAGGAGATGGGGCCGAGCCAGACGGCTGAGAAGTAGATGGCCGAGAGCTGGATGGCTGAGAGCTGGAAGGCCGAGAGCTCGAAGGCTGAGAGGAATGTGCGGGAGGATGCTCAACACGGATAGGGTGCGGAGTGGTGTGAGTACGACTAAGCTGCACCGTCCTACGACCAATGGGAGCCTTAAGTGCTATCCTAGGCTCTTGAGGGAGAAAGGCAACAGACTGAGAGAGGGCTATACGGGTGATGAGACAAGCGAACGGCAAACCAGTCTGTTTCTTGGAGGACTGAA